>JAJMCC010000017.1:0-142280 GCA_030584945.1 Starmerella roubikii | reverse complement strand
ATCTTCGGGTGAAGTGCTATCTCGGGGGGTTGTCGTTTATATGCTCCCAGAATTAAACTCCTAAGTTAGACTCCTAAGTTAAGCTTTTCCGCTGAGAAAACCACCTTTGGAAGACTCTAGAACATCTTAGCTGATCAACGTGAAGTACGGTTCTACTCCGAGGCAAACAAGCGCACCGTGCTCGTAATTCGTATTCGAAAAACTTCGTTCGGTGGTGTTAATCTTCGGTGAAGAGCTATCCCCGGGAGCGTTGTCGTTTATGCGACCCCAGGATTAGACTCCTAGCTTAAGCTTTTTCCGCTGAGAAAACCACCTTTGGAAGACTCTAGAACTCAGCTGGTCAACATGGAGTACTGTTCTACTCCGAGGCAAACAAGCGCGCTGTCTTTTCAAACTCGTAATCTATATTTGTAAAAACTTCGTTCGGTGTTTTATCCTCGGTTGAAGAGCTATCTCGGGGGCGTTGTCGTTTATACGAGCCCAAAGTTAGAGTAATTTAAGCTTCTTCCGCTGAGAAAACCACCTTTGGAAGACTTTAGAACATCTTAGCAATTTTACGGAGGATATGCGGGCGTCCCTAAGGCAATACGCTGCAGCGCAGTCAGCCAAATTCGGTGCTCTTCCCCGTTCAGACAGGTGACTCTGACATCGCGCTCGCCATGCACTAAAATCGACCTATGGAGAGGCAGCTCATTCAAATCAATGACTTCTTCAACCGAGTGCACAGCAACTGACTTAACAGGGGTGAACCAGATTGGAAGTATGCTATTAGCCTCAGGCCGCCAGAAAAGTCGGTTAGTGCTCGGATGGAGCCAAAACAGCCGTTTATGACGCCCTCCGGAAAGGCTCAGCCCGCTGTGATATTTGTAGAGCATTTCACCCATTAGATGCCGCGGCAGAGGACGCTCCGACGAAGAGGTAGGTCTCATATAGGAACCACTAGCCGTGGTCCGCAAATTGGGCTCACGGGCGCGCCATGGCCGTCGCAGGCTGACTAGAGACTTCGCGCGCCGCAAGTATTGGAAGCTTCTCGATTGCTTCACTTGTGCAGCTTCAGGAGTCTGTGGAGTCAGAGGAGTCAGCGGAGGCACTGGAGTCTGTGGGGCCACAGGATGCAGTGGAGCCACAGGAGTCAGCGAAGCCACTGGATTCAGAGCCACAGGAGTCAAAGTCACAGGAGTCAGAGCCACAGGTTTCCGTGGAACCAGAGATTTGCGCCTGGATGATCGTATTTGTGGAGCCAAAGGTACTTGAAATGGCGTCTCGCTCTGTTCAGTCTCTGAAGCGATTATTTTCGCATCAAACTCGCGGCTCTCATCAGTTCCTGTGTCGTGCGTAGACACGCTCCCGTATGCTGAGGAGCTTATTTTCTGCGTCCGCAAAAGAACATCGAAATATTGCGCGCATTCCTCGGTGGATAACCTGTGGCGTCTTGCCAGAAAGTTTTGAAAGTCTTGAGAACTCAAAAGCAAGAGATTGCACTCGCAGGCATGCCTGCGGATCTCATCAATGGCTGTTGGCGTGGCTTTAACTATCGCCGAACAAGGGGGTTCTATCGAAACCGTTTCATTCAAGTCCTCGCTGAGAGGGATTCCAACCAGCTCTTCGCTGGAGGGCTCATTACTGAGGTCATACTCTGAGTCCGCTTGAGCCACGTGAGTGTGCTCCGGCCGCGATGCTTGAGTGTGCTCCGCCTCAGACTCTGGCTCGGAACTCACAGGGGGTTCAGGCGGTTGAGTTTCGAGCTGCTCAATTCGTGTGCGCAGTTTCTCCACGAGTTTGCCATTCTGTGTTAACAGCTCCTCTAGCCATTTAATGTGCTCGTCACACGTGTTGGCAATACGCCGCTCCGTGCGTTTCTGCTCTTCAAGATGCTCGCACTTTAGCATGAGGCCCTGCTTGTCCTTATCTGCTCGCATGAGTTCGTCAAAGTAATGGTCTCTATCGAACTCGGCCTTTTGCAGTTTAGAAGCCAACTGAGCGACGCGCTCTTCTGCAGAAAGTTTGTATTTCTGCAACTCGGCTTCTCCATTCCACAGCATATCTCGGAGGACATCATTGGCGCGCAGTAGCTCGCGCTCGTCGGCCGTCCGAGGTGAGGCCGGCGAAAATGGCTGTTCTGACATGCCACGAACACTCCGCAAATTATCGATGAAAGCTGTCACAACGGAAGACGGCTTATCTGGATTTCTCGAACTCCGGGGGGCCATTCGTAACGTTATCAAGAGGTGGTGGTTTTTGTACGGGTTTGGGCGACCTTATTCGAGGCGAATTTCTATGTATAGACTCAAATGATAGATTGTTTCTAGGCAAAGGCAAGCAAATGATGCCGTGCACAGACTAAGAGAACCTCTCTGCTTATCTGAATGGCACACCAGAAAGGTGTTGGCAGCGTGCGGATACATCTGTTCTTTATATCTGTCAATGATTAATTCACATCGACTTTCAATCTCTTAATTAACATCGAGCTCCAATTTTGCTAGTCTGTGAGTCACTATATAGCACGTCTGTGATAGCCCTTTATCGCCTTTTTCTTACATTGACTAATCATTTTCAATGAACGCCGCCACACGAAGGGCGATTGAAAAGAGGAAGAAACAGCTCGCAGCGGCTCGAGTCGGCAATGTTACGAACATCGACATAATGGAGACTCGTGAGGCAACTAAACAGAAAATCATTGAGCTTCTAGAAAAGCCTGTGGACGACTCAAACGAAAAGGCGATCAAGCCGATGAAACTGGCTGCTGCTATCGAAAGCACTTTAAACAAAAACCATCATGCACCGTCACAAGCATACAAGGCTTCATTCAGGAGGATATACATGGCATTGAAGGGCGAAGAGTCGCATTTTCGAGACCAACTTCGAAAAGGCGAATTAGCTCCGGAAACGTTCGCTAATTTGAGCTCAGAGGAGCTGAAATCCAAAGAGCAGCAAGAAATCGACCGCAAGCTAAGGGATCAGGAAATGAAGAACGCAGTGGGGAAGCAACTTTTACCCGAAAATGTCAATTACATAAAGGACGGCCGTGACCGTGAGAAGTGGGGCGTGAGCCGGTCAGCGGCAGCAATAGATGACTAGGTATTGTACATATTAATGATTATAAACTGCTTTGCTCAGTGCATCGGAACTCTGCGTCGGGAATGCCAATATTATCGACTTTGGCAAAGGTCGCTTGAAACTGCTTCATGAACTGCTGCGAAGCATTCACAACATCCCTGCGCATAATTTTCTTGTTCCGTGCTTTCTCCTTCTTCACATCCTGTTCGGCAGCCGGTGCTTCTTCTGGTGGGTCGCGCGCCTTTTCTGGTTTCTTCTTTGCGAAGTCCTTCAGCATAGTTGTAAATATGCAGATAGCAAGCTCATCCGCGGCGGCAAGTGTTGAAGGTCCAGTTTGAGTCTTGCGGAGCTCGAGCACATAGAACAAAAGCTGCACCCAGGGGTCAGATTCGGAGTAGCCGGACACTAGTGGGTCAGACATATTTTTGACGGCAACGGTGAAATTAATGTTTCCATCGTTGCTTAACTCCGTTATGAGAGAGTCGCCGAGCCTCAATTGGTTCGGCAAAATGTGGGTCTTTTGCATAACCAGTTGGCACGCTTTGCCATGGATGAAATCACAAGTTTGCGAGTGGCACCACATTTCGGAAGCAGTGCGCCTAAATCGACGGACAAGTAGCAGCAGACCGCTGCTGTCACCATTCGTGAACATGAGCTCAGCAAGTGTGCGACAGTACAGCGACATTGCTACGCTATAGTCGCCAGGGAGGCCGTCTTCGGTGTTCCAAATCACGAGCGGCTTCGTTGGTGACTTCAGCGTAAACAGACAAAGCAGCTCTTCCTGCGCCATCACTGAGTTACTCTTGTCCAAAAGTTCTATCTGGGATACGAGGAACCGCGCTCGGTGCAGCCATTTGTCATTATTCGCGAGCTTCCGCAGCCGATCTTCGATCACTTGGATGACATCGCCTTCCTCTACCTTCAAAACTGAGCGGGCTTCGCCATCGTCTAGCTTGCCATTTCGGTAGCATACCCATACAGCGTTCAAGAACTCGACTTCTGCCGAGGCCTGGCTCGGCGGCGCCGACTTGCGGGCTCTTTCCGCAAAGCTGAGAATGGCCTCTGTGGGTAGCCCGAGCTTAAGGGCGGCCTTCGTTTGGCGAATGGCGTTGATCCAATCCTGTTCGGCTGCTGGCTGAGAGAGGCAGCGAATGGCGAGATTCAAAGCGACTTTCTCGTCCACAATGCACGGTTTGATCGTTCCAATTCGTGACGAGCCAGGGTCGCTTAAACGCACTAATAGCGGTTTTAAGGGCCGCTGCGTCAATTTAAAGGGCTGGCTGAGGAGCGGGGGCATAGCTGCGATGAACAGCAGATTGCCAAAAGTAGAGAAGACGGTCGATTTCAGATTTCGGTAGCTTTCAGGCTGAGCTACAGAAATCTCCTGCTCGCCGCCGACTTGCAGCGCCACAGCCTGGCTCATTGCAAGCAGGGCCTGTCGGCAGTAGAGCTCCGGCTTCCTCGGCACGGCTACCTCGTCTCCGAACGAGAGACAATCCTCCATTAAGTACATGTAAGCCGATGCAAGCCCGACCCACGACTCAAACCGTGCGGGCCTTGCCGCTAGGTCCTGTATGAACAGAGTCACAGCACTCAGCAAAGTCTCTGTCTTAACAGATCCTACACTGTAAGCCTGACGCCGGCGCATGCGGTACTGGGTTAGAAGGACATGTGCCTGCACGACCCAAATGGCATAACAGTCGTCGCTGTTGCTGAAACCAAGCATGCTACTTGTGCGGCCATGCCACGCTTGGTGCAGCATGGTCGGAGTGAACTCCGTTTCCAAAAACCGCCTCAGGTGAATTACGCGCGAGACGTTTTGCTCGGAATCGCCGACATTCAGCACATTGGCGAATGCATCGATCGCACTGCGAATATCTGTGCGCATCACAAGCTGGTTATAACTACGGTGGTGCAGAATAAGCCGCATTATGAGCGGCAGCACGAGCTGCGCGTCAACAGTGGTGAGTTCTACAGGCACGGTGTGGTGGTTCGTGATGTCACCCGAGAGGGTCAAATTGAACCCGAATTTGCACTTCATACACTGGCATATATCGAGTGAGCTACCGTCCCAATCCAGGCGGCAGATCTCACGGATGTGCAAAGTCAGAAGGCATCCCTTCGCGAGTCCACAGTAGCCCAAATGACCCAGGCGTTCGTGGATGATTGATAGGATGTCGTTGCAAGTCTCAGTGCTCGCATTGTCGCCCAAACAGCGTAGCCAGAATCGATAGAAAAGCGTCCACCAAAGAACTACAAGCTCGCGCAGTTTATCTGCCGCCTCTGTCCACGACGGCGTCACGGGCTTCTGCATCAAATTCGAGTTAACGGCTTCGTCATATAGGAGAAACAAATGCAGCGTTTGCAACAGAGTGACGATATTCTTCAAGACATTGCGGCAGTGCTCGAGGCCTTGCATTTCAAACAGAAGATTCGGCGAGCGCTCGAGCAAACCAACGAGCCGCGTGCCTACATCATGGCAAACACTCAGCGTCGACGTCAGCGGCTCGCCATTAGCGTAGGCGCTCTGGGCTTCCAGGAAAATCCGCGTTAGTCCGGTCATGCTATCTGCCGCGCTGCCACTGGCTTCGTACTTCTCTAAAAGCATGTACCACAGCCCCATTTTGAACTGCGCAGCCGCCTTGCTGAGAAAGCTCAGAATGGCGTCGAACTCCTGCGCCGAAATCCACGTTGGTTTCTTGTGGTTGTCGGGCATGAGCATTGCCTCGAGCAGCTCGATATCCTTCACATTACTTGCTTCCTCGCGCAGAGCCGCCGGCATAAGTACGCGCTCGAACGCAGAAGCCGCCTTGAACTTCGAGATTTGCACTTGTGCATTCTGTTTGCTAAGCTCAGGGATTTCGCGGAGGTGGGAAAACATGTTTGCGAACTCGTCAGTCTCAGGAATGTGCTGAAGGATGATCTCAAATTGGGCCACTGATTCCTCTGGCGAGGCGGTTTCCGTCTCTTGATCAACAAATGCAGATATCCACACATGTGACAGCGACGAAGACTGCGAGGAGGCCAGTCTCCAACGGTGCAGCTTGACGTCATCTCCTCGGTTGCGGATCCAGTTATCCGCATACAGCCCGTAAACAATCTGCAGCAGGTCGCCATTCAAAAACCTGCGACGCGAGAAAAGGATACCTTCAAGGTCGTCCACAAAAGAGAAAACTAGCTGCGCAAACTTGCGGCTGTGCCCGCCCTCGCTCAGCCGCGCTAGCAGCTCTAATGTGAGACGCCAGCGCAGCTGCTGGATATGCAAGTGCACATGGCTGTTCACAAACGCGTCCACAGCCTCGGATTCGGCGTCGAGGTCGGCGTCTAAGTCATCCTCGAGGTCGTCTGCATCGCCAGACGGGACATTGCCGCGCTTTAAAATAGTCATAATCCCCTCACGCTGCGGCCGTGCGCTCGCTGCCTTCGCCAGCAACTGATTCGAGTCACGGTTACTCCAATAGGTTAACACATCCCGAAAGTCGGCGGCGCCCGAGAGTTCCGCAGAGGGCTCAAGCGAGGAGTCCAAGAAAAGCGATGCCGGAGAAACGAACGAGAAATCGAGACCAGTGAGCGCGAGATAGGCATTGAACTGTAAGGCGAAGTTCGCATCCTGGAAGCCGAAGTCCGCAGGCAGCGTCACAGTCGAGCGCTTGGCGCGTTCGCCGCGCCTTCGTTTCGCTGGGGACGCGAGTCTATCTTCATTCAGGCGTTTAGTATGCGCTGAGAGGTCTTTAGGACTGTGATTCTCGGCCACGGTAGATTTCTCGCTGCGGCTCTCGCTGCGGCTCTCGGGGTGGTTTTCGGTGTGTTTTTCGGTGTGGTTTCCCGAGTGGTTTTCGATGTGGTTTTCGTTGTGGTTTTCCAAATGGGTTTCTTTGTGGTTCCCCGAGTGGCTCCCCGAGTGGTTTTCGAAGTTGCTCGCGTTCTCAGCACCTACGCTCTCATCTCGGTCGTCAAGACTCCTCTGCTCGTCGCCATGCTCATCGCCACTTGCATGCTCGTCAAACTCCCCGTTCTCGGCCTTAGATCCGCCTTCATCGTTTTCCTCCCCAGGTTGCTCCTCTGGGGTCTGCGGAGGCACGCTATTACCCCTAAACAGGATACCTTGGATACTGACGTCCCAGATGTCACGCAACGATGCAGAATACGCGTCATTCGGATTTCTCCTTTTCCCTCTCCGACTCGTAGAGTTCAGCGAGTCGTTGATGGACGCGACAAGCCGCTCCCAGGACTTCGCCGGCAAAGAAACGACCAGAGTGCTCTCAGCGTCGAGGGTGTCTCGTAACGACGGCTCGCTCTCAGCGAGCTCGCGCAGGTTACTAAACTGTGTAAGCAACGGTGGCGCCGGCTTGTCTGGACTTTCCAATCGCATGTAATCCCAGCACTCAAGAAACTCTATAGTCTTAGGACCGAAGTGCCGCAAAGCCACTTCTCTATTTTGGACCCAAGTTCTCAACGGTTCTAGTGCATTGCCTCCTTGGTTCTCGACAATGATGTCTAATGCTTCCTTGGCCATTTGCTTGAAGCCTAGCGCCCAGAACACAGACACCATTGAGGGCAGCACTAGTCTCAAGGGATCTGTGGACCCCACAAGGCTCAGAGACTCAGCAAGATACTTCAAAACCTCGTTTGCGGTCTCCTCTGTGACCCCGTCTCTTTGACTTAAGAGCAGCAGGGCGAAGTTCTTGAGAGCCATTGCGCGAAGTCGGATGGCAGGACCAACTTGGTCCCTCGAGGAGTTCACACCACTTTCGTCCTGCGAAATGTGATTCACTCCCAATTTCTGCGGCTGCAGAACCTCAAATGTGAAGAGTTTCTCGTACTGAGCAAAAGAACGCGTCAGATCTCCGGCGCTTTGGGCCGATAACGCAGACTGGTAAACCTCCATAGCTTGGTCGAGCTGCACCTCTAAAGTGCGTCGCTCGCTCCGCTGTTTCAGCTCCAGCTCATACGTATTAATGGCCGAAAAGGTCATCTCATTTATCTAGGTTGAGGTAGGGAGCCTGCCTGCCTTTATCTAATCTACTCACTATGACGGAAGAAGCCGCCTCGCAACCGGAGAGGTCCATTTCGGCACTCGACCAGCTTGCTGCAGCCGCAGTGGGGTCCCAGACTGCTGGTGTGCCCTCAGATACAGCTGCATACGAGGGAGCGCAACCAATGGATACACAGTCAGTAACTCAGCCGCCATTGGCCCCACCGGTTACTATACCCCAGAATCCTTCAGAATTTGAAGTAAATACCTCGGAACATAGTCTTGAAGCCCCAATTACTCGAGAACAGGCCGAGGATGAGCCGATCACTCTGCACCAGACTCGGGAAGCTCCGAATATTGCACAAGAGAGCCAGCCAGCACCGAGCAAACCACAGCAAGCTCCTCCAATGAACGCATCAGATGGGTATCCAGTGAGCGCGATTCCTCCAGGAGCGTTTCCGGCGAGTGTGTTTCCAACCAATGCATTTTTAGGCGGTGCAATGCCCGCAAGTCTGTTCCCAGCGAATGGGTTTCCAGATGCCGCCATGCCAGCAGGCACATTTCCAGCAAATACGTTTCCAATCAATGGGTTCCCAGGTAGTGCAATGCCGACCGGCGCAATGCCGGCAGGCGTGTTTCGAGGCAGCGAACCCCCGATGAGCGCGTTTTCGGCGGCCCAAATGAATCAGTACTTAGTGAATGCGTCATTGAACAGATATTCGGCAGTTAGCATCCCAGGTGACGTCCCAAATGGTGCCCTCACAGGGGCGTTCCCAGCAGGGGCATATCCTGCCGGAGCATTCCCGGCCGGCGCGTTCCCAGCCGGTGCGTTCCCGGTAAGTCCACTCCCGGCCGGAGCGTTCCCAGCCAGCGCGTTTCCGGCCGGTATTACTCCAGGCAGCGCAATGCATACAGGAGCGTTCCCGAGCGTATTCCCAATGAATCCATTTCTAACAAATGCTCTACTGAGCGGATATCCGATAGGCGCATCTTTAGTGAATGCAGGGCCATCTAAAGCTCCACCTATTGAAAGATCACACTCTGAAGCACCGTATGCCAAATCATCACCCGTTTCCTCCGCAGGAGCGCCGTCTTCGAAAGTGCCAGCTGACGTGTCACGGAATAAAAAACCACAGACTTCAGGGAGCACACCAAGCAACGTTCCTATGCTGCTCAGTCCGTATGTGAACCCGTATGTGAACCCATATGTGCCATATATGCACCCACGCTTCATGCAGTTCTCGGCACAAGTGCAGGCGGCTCGCAAAGCTGATCCCTCAGCGGAGTTATCTAAAACGGCTCTGTCTGAGGAGCACAGAATTGCCCAGTCAGTGACGGCACGCAGAGCTGTTGCGACACGGAAAGCTGAGACAGAACAGAAGGCTTCCGAGGCGGCAGAAGGAGCTGTAGAAGCGGCCAAGCAACATGCACAGAAAGCTGCCGCAGAGCCCCGGACGTTGAGAGCTACTCAGCCGCAGTCGGCACGAAGAGCTGCTGCGCCACAGAAGATATCGAAGGCTGCTCAATCGCGGACGGGGTCGAAAGCTGTCCAGTCACAGGTGGGATCGAAAAACCAGCCACAGGGGACAGTCAAGGCTACGCACGCAGAGGCGGCATCGACCACAGAATCGCCGCAGATGTCTGTACCTCCTCAGGGAGGAATCGCACAATCGGCAAGGGCGGGCCCGTCTAGAATGGGCGCGTTGGCTGGACTCTCTGATAGCGATAAAATGCGGCTAGCGATTGCTCTCAGGCATAGAACACAGGCTCAGGCCGCTAGCAAGATTGCCGGTCCCAGTAAGCCGCCAGCGCCTCCGGGAGCGCAATCTGGGCCCATGAGTTTACCACGCATGCAAGCACCAAAGATCTCTCAACCTCAGTATGGGGTCTCAAAAGACTCGGGCAGACGCGCAGTTCACCAGCAGCCCAGCCATGGTGCAGAAGCAGCCGCGACTCTAGCATTAGTACCTCGAGCCGGGGTGAGTTCTGGAGCAGTTATGGAACCACAACTAAGCTCGGCGACGAAATCCTCTGTGAGCATGGAAGATGCTATCATGATGTCCAAACAGCCACGGTTCCAAGTTGTTAGGAAGTCTCAGCTAGCCCAGCTGACCAAAGAGGACATTGCGAAGTACTTTCAAGCTCGCGAACACCATGCGGAGAAGGCCTCGAAGACTGCTCCTGGCGGCGCACGAGCAGCTTCTTCGAAGGCGGTCTCTCGCAAAACAGCAGCGCCGCCCCCGCGAAAGAAGAGGATGAGCCGCGCCGCGAGAGAAGAGGTTTTGATGACGAAGTGGGTGCCGGTTGTGTACGAATTGCGGCTTTCTGCCAAAAGTGAGCAAAAGGTGCCTCACTTCTTCAAATTCCCATCTCCTTATGATGACATCAGGCTGAAAATGCCGACCATTCCGCACATGCTTTTGGACCCGCATGTATTCCAGAGTTTCTTGCAGAGTTGGGAGCTCACGAGAGAATATGTGGCGTCATTGCGACGGTTTCTGGAGATCGGCAGTATCAAGAATCCGTACATCTTTTCTGCCTCCACGGGCGTTACGCCAGACTGGGCGGATAAGACTCCCGCTAGCCAGATAAAGTACAGCGAGCTTTCGATGATAGACTCCAATGGCCCTCTGTTTAAGCTGAAGAAACGCTCGTTCCAATGTCCGTTTTCGGACTGCGCTGTTTTCGACGGGAAATTCAGAAACGAGGGGCTTTTCTCGCAGCACTTGATGCAGGCACACCCTGTGGCTGTGAGCTGTCCTATGTGCGAGATTGGAGTCAGCCGTGGCGACGCGCTGAAGCGCCATATCACGCGTGCTCACCCTGAGAAATCTGTCGGCGCTGCAATGCACCATGCCAAAGAAGAACTCGAGAAACTTGCTTCTGATGGATTCCTCGCTGCTCGGCGCGGATATTTGCCGAGAATCGTGCGAATTTTGCACAAGGATCTTCCGTATAAAGTCAAGCGCGTGCCCGAGAAACGTGTTGATCAGCCGCCAAAGCGGACAACAGAGTTGCAAAGATTCAAAAAAGTCGAGGAAACCATCAATGCGAAGATCTCTGTAGCGTCCTATTTAGGCGGGAAGCGCGACTACTTTTTCGACACGATTACGAGCGACTGCATGTGTGACTAGAATAAGGTGTCTATGCGCGCACCGGCATCCGCGAGGCAGTAGACTCCAAGAACGGATTATACGGAGTATCCGGAACGAGTATCCTAGAACGGAGTGTTCCAAAACGGAATATCCAGAACAGAGCATCCCCAAGATTAGTACAGAGTATCTCACTCGAGCAAGCATTTCAATAGAATCCTTTCACTAAAATTAGGCATTTCATTAGAATAGAGTATTTCACTAGAATCATTCCGTAAGTCAGTCTACTGGCACAATATCTTTTACGTATTTTATCTTTTCTCAGCTCGACGGTTCCTCAACCCATATGAAATACTACGCAGAGCACCTGAAGCACTTGAATCAGGTCAGCCTGCAAATAGAGTGCGATGTCGATGCAGTGCTTCGGGCCGCGGCCAGTGTTAATAGCGTAGATCAGTTGGAATTATATAGTCATGGATCGGTTGACGTCGTACATCTTCCCGTGCATGTCGAGCCCGTTGAGCAAAAGATCCGTGCCGGGTCACATAAAGTCCGGCTGACTCCGCTTACATCTTGGTCTGAGCCTTTGCAGAAATTTGTGCCACCGAAAGAACTGATTGCGCCGGGGAAGTCTGTGCAATGGAAGGCGCTGCCCTCGGAACACTGGGCCGAGCTCATGGACGTGTGGCATTGTCACAAGCCTCACGCAGAGGGAAATAGTCATTGCGCATTGCCGCATGTTGCATCGAGTGGAGACGGCGCAATGTATGAACTAGCAATGAATGGGTTTCATGCGCAGCCAGGACTTGCCTACTACTCGGACACATACTACCTAATCGATCCTTCTGACCTCAAAGACGGTTTGGAGGGCCCCAAAATATGGAGATGGGACGCGGGTGAACCTGTTAACATTGTTTTGCGACACATGCTGCGCGAGTTAGTAGACGCGCATGCCATATACACATTTGTCGTTAATGACCGACTCGGTATATGGGTCTTGAATACAGAAGCCGTCGTCAGTTTCACAGGGGGAAAGCCCGCTTGCGCAGTCAAGGCTCTTTTCACCGACGCAGACTCTCCTGAAATGAAACAGCGTCCTGATCCCGAACCGGTCGTCATCCCGGAACCCGCATTCGAAGAGCTTTACAGAATATTGAGAGACACAACCGCGCGTTTACCTACGCAAGTACAGAAAATGGATAATTGGGAGCTCACTGTGATATGAATTATGTAGCTTAACATGATATTAACTATGGAGTTTGGCAAAGGCCTCGCGCACGCCGGGCGCGACCTGTTTCCGGGACGCCTTGATGTTTCTTTGATTATAGAACCGCACCTTTCTCCCGCTCTTAGTCTCACCAACACCCCTGAGCTCGAGCTCGAGGTCTGGGCACTCTTTAGCAACATCGAAGTCCTCCGGGCCCCAAATAGCGAGCTCGCGCACATAAATATTGTGAGGCCTCATTGTTCCGTTGGCAAGCGCAATCATGATATCAAGTTTGCGATGGAGTGCGAACTCCTCCATGGAGTCGGCAATAAGGTAACCGAGCTTCGCAAGTTTGTCGAAGCGTTTTGGCAGCGAGCTGATTCCAATAGTGCCCCACTGCTTGTAGTCTTTACGCATAATGTCTGTGCCACTGAGACCGTCCAGGTTCTTCTTCTCGGCCTTGATCTCTGCGAAGTTCGTGAGCGGTGAGAACACAGTCGGGCTGACATACTCTTTCAAGAACTTGACGGCATTCACGTCCTCGTCCTCGACTTTCGCCGTCATGTTGTTCGTATCGATGACGATCGGTGCAAGCGCGAGAGACGGCAAGACGGGATCGTCTTTGAACAGGCTCTGCGCGCGCGGAGCAAAGTAATTGACCACGGCGCTGATACAGCTGCCGCATTTAACGAGCTTGCACGGATCGCAATGGCTCAAATCTTGGTTCGGGTCCTCAACGGTGTGATGATCGATGACGGCAGTAACTTCACCGGGGATCGTGGCTGCGTTGTGATCGACGAGGAACAGCTTTGTTGCCGCTGTCGGCTTAATGTCGTCCAGGAAGATGAGCCACGACGGGTCAATACCTACGCTCTTGAAAACGTACTCGATGTCCTTGCGCAGGCGCAAATCCGCCCGCGGGATCTGGATCAACGGCAGGCAGGGCCGGCCGTCGAGCTGCGTCGACAGATACGCCGTGAGGAGCGCAGAGCAACACGAGTCCATGTCGGCGCTTTGATTGCCCGTGACAATGAGCTGCGGCGCCGCCGACTGGAGCGCCTGGTGCGCTGATTTCAGATACTTCAACATCACGTGGAGGAGGATGATCGATGGAAAAACCTCTAACTCCGACGCACGTCTGTCTGACACATACTATTACAAAGAATGACGGCTAAGATCAACATCGGCGTCGTAGGGACGGGCCTCGTGGGCTCGTGCTTCCTTAAGCAGCTCGAGCGTGTGGCTGCGCAGTACGGCATTGCGCTCGTGCTCGTAGCGCGCTCCTCGCGCGCGCTTATTTCGTACAAATACGAGCCTCTGAATATCGGCGAAATCACCGGCGACTTCGAGGCAAACGCAGGCGCGCAGACTCCTGTTGAGGTCGCGAAGTTTCTGGCTGCGTCGCCGTTGCCAGCTGTGCTCGTGGACAACACGTCGAACGAGGACTTGGCTCAGGCGTACCCAGAGTTCACGTCGCGCGGCGTGTCCATTGTGACGCCGAACAAAAAGGCCTTTTCGAGTTCGCTCGAGCTCTGGAAAACGCTGCAGGCTCCGAAGCCGCCAGCGCTAGTGTACCACGAGGCGACGGTCGGCGCTGGGTTGCCCATCATCAGCAGCATCAAGGATCTCGTGGCCACGGGCGACGAGATCCAGCAGATCGAGGGCATCTTGAGCGGTACGCTGTCCTACATTTTCAACGAGTTCAGTGCGCCCGACGCGGCGAAGTTCTCCGAGATTGTCGGCATCGCGAAGTCGAAGGGCTACACTGAGCCGGACCCGCGCGAGGATCTCAATGGGCTCGATGTTGCGCGCAAGGTCACGATCCTGGCACGTTTGGCCGGACTCGAGGTCGAGTCGCCGACGAGCTTCCCCGTTGAGTCGCTGATCCCGAAACCGCTCGAGTCGGCGAAGTCTGCTGAGGAGTTCTTGACCGGATTACCCCAATTTGATGCCGATATCGCTGCTCGTAAAGAAGCGGCTGCGGCCAAAGGCAAAGTGCTGCGGTTTGTGGGCAAGATCAATGTGCCGGCGAAGCAGGTCAAGGTCGGCATCGAAGAGTACGCGCTCAGCCACCCATTTGCATCATTGAAGGGGTCTGACAATGTCATCAGCATTCAGAGCACGCGCTACCCGTCTCCGCTGATTATTCAGGGCGCTGGTGCAGGTGATGCCGTCACGGCCATGGGCGTGCTTGCTGATCTCTTGAAAGTCGCGGAGCGGCTTGCTTAAAAGATTTGAATAGATACATAATACGTACACTCAAATACGTACGCCAAAATCAGGATGTGCTTTAAGTGAAGCAGAAAACTCACGCTAGCTGTTGCCTTGTCAAAATCCGTGCCTGCCCGCGGTGCGCACCTCGAGCACACAGGGTTGGGGTGTAGATTAGAATTTCCCAACAAAGTTAAGCCCGCATTCCTTCATCACTGCACTTCCATCCCGTGCTTTAAAAATGCCTCCCGAACATCCAAACGCAGACACCATGCTTGAAGCCGTCAACGCTGAGATCAAGGATCTAGCCGCCGAAGTGGCCTGTCTCGACGGCCAGCTAAACGACCGGATGTTCTATCTTGACTTCAACCAGAACAAAGTCGACGAAATTGAGCATCTCAAACGACGCATCCGTGAGAGAATGTGCCAGATCAATGTAATCGAGTACTATGAGGATCTTTTCGAGAATGAAGACGCCGCTAAGCATCATTTCTTCGAGACGTACTGCGAGTGCATCAGCCGAGGAATCAGAGAGGCGCAGCTCCCACGGACCGACGAGCACGTTCATGTTCCACACCGCAGTCTCAACAGTCTCGGCGGAATCAGGACACTTCGTGCTAACTACCTCTGGGTGATGCGGAGCATAGGCGCTCGGCATCGGCATCCCAACTCAGAACCGGAGGGAACTCTCGAGGCTGCGCAAAAGAAACTCAGTCATCTCCAAACAGAAAGGAGTTTCAAGACTTCTGAGCTCTCGGCATGGAATCTCGACGAAATCCGGCGAAACTCGGAAGTGCTGAAAAACGAGGCCGCACAACTGCGCAACCAATTGAACCTTCTAAACGCCGAGAAATATCCGAAGCGGATTCAAAGCGTTTATAAGAAGTACAGAGTGTTAGAGAAGAAGCACTACAACGAGTTTGACAAGGTGAGGATCACACTGTATTCCCCCGAATCCTCAATGGCTCCTGTCGACACATACGATCTGAGCACGTACTTCAATACGCCTCCATCCGCAAAAAGCTTACTCCATACGGCAATTTTCGGTGATACACCTCAGAAAGAAAGGTTCGACGAGGGTGCATTCGAGGCCGGCGAGATGGCAATCGGCATGACCCCCAGTATTCGTTCGCGCCTCCTTTCCTCACGAGCGAGTAGTCGCGAATGGTCATAGGATTCATTCAACAATAATTTATCTAAAAAAGTATTAAGTGCACAGCCACGCAAGGCGAATAAAACATAATAGTTTCACTATACCGCGAAAACCTCAAAGCTAGATAGCCCTTCCAAAAACAACCTGGGAACATCGCGCGCATACGTCCCTTTAAACGCTTCTTCGCGATGCGTCCCTTTAAATATGATCATAAGTGACTCATACCGTCTCACTGATACGTCTTCCACTCATTATATAAACAGGTTTTTTCTGACTCATAATTTTTCATGTGTGGAATATTCGCCAGCTACCACCACCCGGATCCTCAGGAGTACCGGAAAGAGGCTCTGCAGCTCTCTAAACGCATTCGCCACCGTGGCCCTGACTGGAGCGGAATCAGTGTGAAAAATGACACTGTTCTGTGCCATGAGCGCTTGGCTATTGTCGGCCTCGACTCCGGTGCGCAGCCCTTGCAGTCTCCAGATGGCCGCTACACGTTGACTGTCAACGGCGAGATCTACAACCATAACTTCTTGCGCGCGGACTTCCCCGATTACAAGTTTTCGACCGAGAGTGACTGTGAGCCGATCATCCCGCTCTTCCAAAAGCTCGACACTGCGGTGGCGTCCAAGCTCGACGGATTCTTTGCATTTGCCCTCTACGATGCCGAAGAAGATCGGATCTATGCCGCTAGAGATCCTATCGGCATCACGTCGATGTACATAGGCCACTCTTCGAAGCAGCCCCAAACCGTTTACTTCTCGAGCGAGCTCAAGTGCCTTACTGAGGACTGCGACAAAATCGACATTTTCCCTCCTGGCCACTACTACGACAGCAAAACGGGCCAGTTCACTCGCTACTACGAGCCGAAGTGGTGGGACCCGTCTTACATCCCCACGGAGCCGGTGGACCTCATTCAGATCCGCGACTCTCTTGTCAAGGCCGTGCGCAAGCGGCTGATGACTGAGGTGCCCTTCGGTGTGCTTTTGAGTGGCGGTCTCGACTCGTCGTTGATTGCGTCGATTGCGGCGCGCGAGTCGCGCAACGCCATCGAGGACGTCGGCACGAAGCACCACATGGCCGGCATCAACGCGGACGGCCGGCTGTTCAACACTTCGGGCGCGAAGATCCAGAGTTTCGCCATTGGTTTGCCCGGGGCGCCCGACTTGCTCGCGGCGCGCCAGGTCGCCGAGTTCATCGGCAGCGTCCACCACGAGCACACCTTCACGATCCAGGAAGGTCTGGACTCGTTGTTCGACGTGATCTATCACCTGGAGACGTACGATGTCACGACTATTAGAGCGTCGACGCCGATGTTCTTGCTGAGCCGCAAGATCAAGGCGCAGGGCGTTAAAATGGTGCTGAGCGGCGAGGGAAGCGACGAGATCTTTGGCGGATACCTCTACTTCGGCGCCGCGCCGTCAGCGAAAGCGTTCCACCAGGAGTGTGTGCAGCGCGTCAAGAACCTGCACTATGCCGACTGCTTGCGCGCGAACAAGAGCACGATGGCCTGGGGCCTCGAGGCGCGTGTGCCGTTCTTGGACAAGAACTTCCTTGACGTGTGCATGACGATCCGCCCCGAGGACAAGATGATCACGCCCGAGCACATCGAGAAGTACATTCTGCGCAAGGCGTTCGACAACGACGAGTTCTTGCCGAAGGAGATCTTGTGGCGCCAGAAGGAGCAGTTCAGCGATGGCGTCGGGTACTCGTGGATCGACTCGCTGAAGGACACGGCGGAGCGCGTCATCACGGACGAGATGATGCAGAACCCGAAGCCAGAGTGGGGCGACGACGTGCCACTGACGAAGGAGGCCTACTGGTACCGGTGCATCTTTGATGAGGCGTTCAAGAAGAACAACCGCGCCGCGGCGTCCACCGTTCTGCGCTGGATCCCGAAGGCCGAGTGGGGCTGCGATGCCGACCCGAGCGGACGGTTCGTGAAGAGCCACACTGCACACGTTTAAGTGCTCGTACATAGGATTAGTCTAATATTCTCGTATTATGGACACAAAGGACGCGATTGCGCATTAATTAAATAAATACAGACCCCAAAATCATGCTCTCCAGTACTGCGCCATGCTGTGCAGTCGATCGATGACCATAGGCAAGAACGCATTCACGCTGTCGTTGATGAGGTTCTGGAAATGCAAGATCGCCTGCTCGTCGGTCAGATCGAGGCAGAAGCGCTCCTCGACCTTGCTGACAGCTTGGTCACGCTCTAAAGCGATGTTCGGGATGGTCGACTCGGTCATGAGGTTGAACAGAGCCAAAATGAGGTTTGCCGACTTGCGCAGCGTTGTGAACGCCGTGAAGCAGTAGCTCCTGAACTGCCGGTAGTTCTCGGAGTTTATGCCGCCCATGCCGTCGATGAGCTGGATGGGCAGTTTGATCATCGGCGGGAACGGCTTCGGGTCCTTGCCGAGAATGTAGCCGAAGTCGATGTGGAAGAAATGGCCCTCGTGGTCGATGAGCAGGTTTTCGAGGTGCCGGTCGCCGACGCCGAGGATGTAGGTGATGACGGCGTACCCGGCCGTCGACCTCACGAAATTGTCCATGACGTGCGGCTTCACGCCGAGTGGCGCAGACTCGTCGCCGGCGTGCATCCTCAGAAACGGCAAAATGCCATGGTACTGCGAGATAACGTGGGAAATCGGCTCGTTTGGGATGAACTGCATAGCGCCATCAGTCATGCTTGTGGCCAGAATGCGGTACGGCGTCAGCTTGAGGTCGAGGTTCTCATTGCGCAGCAGCTCGTCCATGAGCTGGATGATCTGCATGACGAGCTGGTCCTGCCTCAGATCGTCGCCGGATTTGAACATGATCGCGTACGTGCCGCCGCCCAAGGTCTGGAGCACGATTTTGAGCGGCGACATCGACGACTTGAACACAAGACATTGCTCGGGGATGCACCCAACAACAATGACGCTCGGGTCGAGGGGCAGCACCGTTGGCTTGAAGTGGACCATTTCGTTGCGCGGGTCGGCGAGCCACGCGCGCATTTGCTGGATGCGTTTCGGCCGCGGCTCGCGCGACTGTTTCACGAGCGTCGTGAGGTCGAGCAGTTTGTTCATGAACTTGACCTGCAGCTTGATCTGCTTCAGCGTTATAGGCGTCGGCACGGGCTGGTTCTCGTTGCCCGTAGCCGCCGCGATCTGCCGCTGCACCTTGTGGATCTGCGTCGTTGTTTGCGGCAAAGACGTGAGATAGTGGCGCAGAATCGGCTGGTAGACCCTCGCGCCGTACTGCCGGTCCGTCGCCTGCACGCTAACGTACCAGTAGAAGTTGTTGCTCAGCACGGGGTTCAGAATGACACGGCTCTCCAGAAACCGCGCTAAGTACGACTTGACCGGCGTCTGCGTCCACGGCTCGAACTTGAGCGCCTCGACGAGCTGCAGCAAGTACAGCTCGAGCTCGTGGTCCGTGGCGACGCGCAGCCGGTCGACGGCGTACGCGCGCACCTGCGCGTTCGTGACCTCGGGCCCGAGGAGCTCGAGCGCGTCGGCGGCATCGATCTCGACCCACTGGTTCAGAACCTCCAGGGCCTCCTGGGCCTCGAGCTCGTCCTCCCAGCTCACGGACCGCACGAACTTCGTGAGGGCCGCGCGCCGCCGCGTCAAATAGTACCGGAACTTCCACAGTAGGATCTTATCGTCGCTGCTCAGCTCGTGCACGGGCGAGAAGCGCGTGATGCGTTCGAGCTCGTCGCGCACCTTCGCAGTCGGCCGCATGTCGCGGTCGTTGTTCGCGACGCGCACGAGCCGCCGGTACTTCGCCTCGATCGGCGTCTCGTGGCCGAAATCGGGGTCGTAAACGGCCATCAAGTTCTCTTCGTCGAATTTCCCCTCCTCGGGCGTGTCTCTGAGCAGCGACACGGACGTGCTCAGCTGCTGGTTGTTCGAAAATGCAATGCGCTGGTGGTGGTTTTCTGGGTACCTTCGGCCGACCCAAACGACGTCGTGGTCCCACAGCGGCAGTTCCACGAATATGTGGTGCGTGCCGTTCCGGCTCTCGGTGGCGCTCACGGCCTCGATTTTCCGGAACACGAGGTTATCGAGCCAGTCGATCGTCGGGATCTCGCCCATCTGGTGGCGCTTCATCAGCAGCTCGAGCCTGTCCAACTCACTGCCACTCTCTTTGCTCCCGGACTCGAAATCGAGGCGCGCTTGCCTCAAAATCTGCTGCGGCGCTCTATCGAGCTCGACGCCCAGTTTCTGGCGGCCCTGCTGCAGTGTGCCGTTCTGGTTGAACAACGGCAGCACGGCCCCGCAGTACACGGTGAGATTCGCACCACTCGGGCCCCAGACCGTGAGCAGCACGCACGCATCGCGCGGCAGATCGCTGAGCATCACGGGCAGTTCAAGCCACTCGTTCCACTGATACGGCTGGGCCGCGCCGCGGTGCGCCGGGGCGGGCGGCTTGTAGGCCGTGCGCATCGCCGTGCTTATTGGCGACGCGCCGCCGTACACCTGGGCCTCAACGACGAGCGAAGTCGGCGTCCGCGAGCCGAGAAACGACAGCGCGGCGAGCGGCTGTTCAATGACCTCGCTGTATGGAAGCCGCTCTCGCTGGCCCTCGAGATGCCCAATGCGGATTCTCAGAGTCGTATGGAGCTCGATCGAGGGGTAGAACTGCATTTTTTCAGCAGGTTTGATCGGAAACGCTTGCCACTCACCAGAACCTCTCGGTTAGGGTGATCCGACCTGAGTAATGAAGTTGAGGAAGCTCAGTGCTGCGAGTTGTACAGCTCAATTGAGACAGGTTTGTGTCGCATGTGTGGCACTATGAGTAAACTGAACGTACATAAGGCACCCAACTAACATAACTAACTGCCATTCGAACAACCGTTCGAACAACTAACATCGAACAACTAACATCCAACATCGAACAACTAACATTCAACATCCAAACAACTACGAAACAACCAAACAACCATATATAATTGCTCAAGCACTGCATAGATCAACAATTGACTATATATACCATCTACAGATCTGTTTATTTCTTCCAGCTCTCGACGTACTCGCTGGCGGACTGCACGAAGTCGCTGCCCTTCTTCTGCGCGTTCTCCCAGAGCTCTTGGCCCTTCTTCACGGCATCGGGGTGGTTCTGCTCGAAGCTCGCCTTAGCGTCGCTGAGGTGCTGCTTCGCGCTCTCCGTGTAGCTGGTCGCCTTGTCCTCGACACCGGACTCCTCGACCTTCTTCGAGGCAGAGTCGTAGGCGTTCTGCGCGCCCTTCGAAATGTCAGAGCCGGCGTCCGAGATCTTGTCGCCGGCGTTGCTGAAGGAGCTCTCCGCCTTTCCCTGGAGGGTCTCGCTGCTCGAGAACTTCTTCGTGGCGCTGTCGTAAGCATCCGAAGCCTTCTTCGAGGCATCCTCGTAGGCGTTCGAGGCAGTTTCCTTAGCTTGCTCAAGTCCAGACATTGTTATTTCAGTTAATAGGTAGAGTAAGGTAGAGTAATTGAACAGATCCACGCTGGCTTATATAGCCAGCGTAGGCAGTGGGGGTAACCCTACACCTTGCGTGAGTCGTGCATATTGCTCCGAGGCACAGCAGAACAAAGGTGTTGACAACACACAAAGCTCAATTTGAAAGGGGTTCAAAAATACCAGCAAAACGCACGGCTCTTTAGAACACAGAATAATTCAAGGATAGTGTCTGAGCACCCATAAATTATCAAAGTAGGGCGGGCTAAAACGTGCAGGCGAGATATTCAAGGGGTCCTTCTCAGGCCTTTTGAGGCTGTCGCCAATATCAAAACATCATTGAGTCCGACCGGTTGCTGTTAGGGGCAGCAACGCGTATTTGTTGGTATAGCACGCGCCCTACTGCAGCAAGAGACGGGTATTGCGCAATGCAGCGCTCTTCTAGAATGGCAATGGCTGATACAGGGTAAGGGCCAAGAACCGCTGGCAGGCACCATGTGACCAGAATTGATATCTTAGTTGCTAGCTGACATGCTTAGCTAATGCGGGTGACGGCTCTCCAAAGTCCGCGGAAAATGCGGTGAGGATGTATGCTTTGCAAAGACTGATCTGCTTAGAAATCATAGGAAACAGAGCACCCAAATGTCAAACCACCTAATTGCCCAGCCAATTACAGTCGTTTCTAGCGCAGGTCGCGCAGGAATCCCCGACAGGCTCTATTTGTTTAGGGTTTTCGCTGAGCAGTTTCAGGAGGATCTGGTGCAACCTATCCAGCACAACCGCCAAAATTTCCTACCTAATATTTGCCAACAATTTAGATCCGCTGCGTCCGTGTGTGGATGGAGACTCGCCCGCCGCAGCTCACATTCCCGCAGCATACCCCTTTCCTCGTTTGTTTTCCTCCCCCGTCACGCCATACGGCTCCAGGCGACGAGAAACGCGTGTTCTCGCTAGGTGCCCGTGCCCCGATCCGGTGTGAGTGTTTACGTTATTGACTTTGGGCGAGTAACACTACCTTCTTCTCTACCTTAGCACGCGACAATGAGAGAGGTAATCAGTATCAACGTCGGCCAGGCCGGCACGCAGATCGGCAACTCGTGCTGGGAGCTGTACTGCTTGGAGCACGGGATCCAGCCGGACGGCTTTATGTCGCCCGAACGCGCTGCGAAGCAGCAGGACAACGGGTTCTCGACGTTCTTCGCCGAGACCGGCTCGGGGAAATACGTCCCGCGCGCCGTCATGGCCGATCTCGAGCCTAATGTTATCGACGAGATCCGCCACGGCAAGTACCAGTCGCTGTTCCACCCGGAGCAGCTCGTCAGCGGCAAGGAGGACGCGTCGAACTGCTTCGCGCGCGGCTACTACTCGTCCGGCCTCGCCCTCATCGACGACACGATGGAGCGGCTGCGGCACGTCGCCGAGGGCTGCGACGGCCTGCAGGGCTTCCTGTTCACGCACTCGCTCGGCGGCGGCACGGGCAGCGGCTTCGGCGCGCTCATGCTCGAGCGCCTGAGCTCCGAGTTCACGAAGAAGGCGAAGCTCGAGTTCGCCGTGAACCCGGGCCCGCAGAACGCGACCTCCGTCGTCGAGCCCTACAACACGGTGCTCGCGACGACGAGCACGCTCGAGCACGCGGACTGCACGTTCATGGTCGACAACGAGGCGATCTACGACATGTGCCGCCGCAACCTCGACATCGCGCGCCCGTCGTACGAGAACCTGAACCGGCTCATCGCGCAAGTCGTGTCGTCGGTCACGGCGTCGCTGCGCTTCGACGGCTCGCTGAACGTCGACCTCAACGAGTTCCAAACGAACCTCGTGCCGTACCCGCGCGTGCACTTCCCGCTCGTCACATACGCGCCCGTCGTCAGCGCGGCGAAGGCCTTCCACCAGTCGAACTCCGTGGCCGCGATCACGAGCGCGTGCTTCGAGCCGTCGAACCAGATGGTGAAGTGCGACCTGAGCCTCGGCAAGTACATGGCGACCTGCCTGCTCTACCGCGGTGACGTCGTCAACAAGGACGTGCAGCAGGCCGTCGCGAACGTCAAGTCGAAGAAGAACGTGCACATGGTCGACTGGTGCCCGACGGGCTTCAAGATCGGCATCTGCTACGAGCCGCCGCAGTACGTGCCCGGCGGCGACCTCGCAAAGGTCGACCGCGCCGTGTGCATGCTCTCGAACACAACGGCCATCACGGACTCGTGGGTGCGCACGCACAAGAAGTTCGACCTTATGTACAACAAGCGCGCGTTCGTCCACTGGTACGTCGGCGAGGGAATGGAAGAGGGCGAGTTCGAGGCGGCCCGCGAAAACCTGAACGCGCTCGAGCAGGACTATCACGACGTGGCTGCTGATAGCATGGGCTTCGATGTGGATGAGGAGTAGTTATTTATTTGTCGCCTGTAAAGTCCTTAATACCCTTTAATGTTATGAAAATGTGAGTATGTAGGTTGTGGAGTCGCCGCGGAGTCGCCGCGGAGTGCGCTTGGGGGGTGGCCTGAGAATTATGCGTCCGGTGTGGTATGCACCTGGGGAGTGCGCCTGAGAATTATGCGTCCGGTGTGGTACGTCCGGTGTGGTATGCACCTGGGGAGCGCGTCTGAGGAGTGCGCCCGGTGTGCACCCGGGGAGTGCGTCTGAGGAGTGCGCTCGAGTTGGCCTGCCACCTACCTACTTACATATGGGACCCGCTTGCGCGGTGCCACCAGCCTTCGACCTGGTCGAGTGCGCCGTACTCACTGCCCTCGCTCATGGCGTCCATGTGAAGCACGTCGCACGCGAGGCTCGTGCGCATTGCACGGATTCGCTGCGCGTTCCACTCACTGATCATCGGCTCGTTCGGCTTGCGGGACTCGCACTGCGTTCCGTAAACCGCACACATCACAGCGTCTTTAGATACTTTGTACCTTAGTATAGGCCCTCCTAATGCGACGGACGAGAGCCCGAGGCCGCAGTAGTGTGCGTACGTATCGTACCTCAGCATCGTGCACTGCGAGATCGCCGCACAAGCCTTGCGGCAGTGCGCCAGCGATCTGTGCGCGTCGACGGAGAGATTGTGGCCGGGCCCAAACTCGAGATCGTTCGCGCCGTTGTCCCAGTTGTGCTGGCTCTCTGCTGTCAGATACGGTTTGATGAAATCGAGGTAAAGATCGCTATGCAGAATCACTTCCGCCTTCACATCGTCGTACTCGGCAATAATCTCCATGTCGCGCAGTCGCTGGTGCCCGAGACTGCACACGGGCAAACACCAGTTATGCGCCCTCACTTTAACTTCGGGAAGCGACGCGACCTCGAAGAAATTAGCGCTTGTCTCAGCATCGAGATCGATCTGAAACTCGTCGTGCAGGAATTTCGCGAGCACGTAATCTCCACAGCACTCTTTAGCAGTTTGACTGATATACTCACCGCCATAAATGCGCTCCCTGTTTCCCGGGAACACGAGATCCATCAATCCTCTACTAAGTACAATGCCCGAATCTACGCTCGCAAATACAAGCTCGCCCCGCACGGGCGAGCCTAGGTAGTATGGCTGGCTCGGATCGAGCTCGGCGAGCACTGCTCGCAACGTTTTGCTGAAAAGCGAGGTCTTGTCGTCAATTATCACGTACCAGTCATGATGTGGATGCTCGCTGTAAACTTGCTCTAGCATAGGCAGCATCTGGTACTTCCCCAGTTTGTTAGCACCCGGGATCGAGACTTGATCCGGTGGGATGATGACGTGCGAGTCTCGAATCGATTGCAGTATCGCGTACGGCTCAAAATCGGGGCTCTCGTCGAGAATGGCCTCGTCAAAGGCTCTGAACACATCAACGATTTCAACGCCGCCAATACTGTCTGCTAAATCGCCGTAGATCCCAAACGACGGGAAGACTCGCAAATTCGTGAGCAATTGCATAGGAATGTGCTGCCACATCGACTTGGAATCTGTTTGAATGGCCACAAAGATGTTGTCGGTATCGTCATAGGCCGTTGTCGACCGCGTCAAATGGCGCACTAAATATGGTGGTCGCCATGTCTCAAAGGATCCGAGTCTGCGCGATTCGGGCGTTATGTAGAAGAAAGACTGGCCTCTTGGTATGCTGATTAGCTGCTGATCGAGCGTCTTGTCTACGTCATCGAATACGTGGACAGCGGTCCAACCTTCGGCGCGGTTCTTTGAGAAGTCACGCATCAGCACGTAACTGAGCAAAGAGGCTAGCAGAATAGTCAGAGTGACGTGGAATAGCCTCAATTGTCTTGTAAATGATCTCCACCTTCTGAACTTTTTCACCATTGCTTTGTCTCCAAACACACGTCATTGCAATGCTGATATTATCATCGTACTACGTAATTTTCGACTGCATATTTTTATCAATTGACACTCTGCTACATGCAGGTTGCTTCTACACGCAAGTTGATAAAAATTTTCGTTGCTGCATTTATTTTTAGGCCAATTTCTCGAAGTGCAACACAGTTCGAAACCGCGTCCGCCTAAACACACGCGAGGGCTGGGTCACGATATGGCCGGCGTCGACGATCAGCCTGTCGTGCGGCACCGCGAGGCCATCATCGATTTGATAAAAACTCACCAAGTCGTCATTGTGAGCGGTGAGACTGGCAGCGGTAAATCGACGCAACTGCCGAAATTTCTGCGAGAGGCGGGTGTCGTCCACGGAACCCAGCATAAGCTGTTAGTGACGCAGCCAAGACGTCTTGCAGCGGTTTCTTTGGCAACGCGCGTGGGCGACGAGCTAAATGTGAAATTAGGCGAGGAAGTCGGCTATAATGTGCGCTTTGACACGCGCGTGAGTGCGTCCAAAACCGAGATCAAGTTCGCGACTGAGGGCATGATGCTCAGAGAGCTCCTCGCCAATCCTACACTCGAGGGATACTCAGCTGTACTATTGGACGAAGTCCACGAACGCACGCTGGATGCCGACGTCATTCTGTGTCTTCTTCGCGAGCTTTTACGCGAACGCAGCGATTTCAAGCTAGTCATCTCTTCAGCGACTCTTGAGTCCGAGAAGCTTTTAAACTATTTCGGCAAAGACGTTTCGGCTTCTTACACTGTTAAGGGCCGCGTCTTCCCCGTTGAAAAGCTGTATTTGCCCCATTCAGAGCCGGGAGACTATATCCCCACTGTCGTTCGTACAGTGGTCCAGATCCATGAAACCGAGAAAGACATGGGCGCAATTCTCGTGTTTCTTCCCGGCCAGGCCGAGATCGAGCAAACAAAACGGCTGCTCGAAGCAGAGCAGGAACAGGCCGGGCTCGAGATGGCCGAGATGCTGATTCTGCCTGTTCATTCGACCATGAACATCGCTACTCAACAATTGATTTTCCAGATGCCACATCGGGGCCAGCGTAAAATCGTGCTGGCCACGAATATCGCTGAGACCTCGCTGACGATTCCGGACGTGCGCTTTGTTGTTGACACCGGGCTTGTGAAGACGAAACAGTACGACTTCGAGGCAGGCATGGACACGCTCACAGTCGGGAAATGCTCGGCCGCGAGTGCTGAGCAGCGCGCGGGCCGCGCGGGCCGCACTGGGCCCGGGAAATGCTATCGTCTTTATACGAAAAAGGTATTTGAAAGGCTACCTAAACAAACGCCGCCAGAGATTTTGCGCGCAAACCTGTCACAAGTGTGCTTGCTGTTGCTCAGTCTCGGCGTTGCCGATCCCCTGAAATTCCCCTGGATCGACCGGCCGCCGCTTTCCTCGGTCATCCAGGCCATGCGGCTGCTCTATATTTTGGGTGCCGTGAATAGCGACGGCGAACTGACCAAGCTCGGGCGAGTCATCTCCGAGTTTCCAACCGATCCGCGCTGGGCGCGGACACTGCTGAGCTTCGAGCCGCAGGGCTCATCGAACCTCGCAGTCATCGCAGCGGCCATGGTCGGAGAGTCGGCGAAGGTGTACGAGAACACGAAAAACCAAGATGCGGCAGCCGCACACAAAATGCTGGTGGACGCGCGTGGCGACATACACACTCTAGTCAATGTCTACGGGCAGTGGGAATCTAGCGGGTACGCGAATCAGTGGTGTCGCGCAAACTATGTCGACTCGCGATCGCTGCGGCGAGCCAAGAATGTTGTGCGCCAGCTCACTCCACTTACCAGCAAAATGCGCGGGCTTCTGCCAACGTCTATGAGTGCGGCGTCCACCCCTGATCTCACACAAGCGATCTGCACGGGGTTTTTCATGAACGCCGCCATGCTGAGTCTCGATAAACAGAACTATGTTCCACTTGACGGCTCGCAAACTCTGTACATCCACCCGTTCTCAGTATTAAGGCTAATTGAGGAGAAGCCGCGGCTCATTATCTATCACGAACTCATATTAACGGCAAAAGAGTATATCCGAGGCTGCATGGTTATCCACCGCGCGAATCTGGACAGCTTGTCTCCGAAGCCGCTGGACTTTTCTAAAATGTTGGGGTATCTCTGAAATATTTACGTATTTGTGAAACATGTCACGAATCTTTACTGCTTGCGGCACATTATCTTACACACCCTCTCACGATTCAGCATGCCTCGGCTGGTTACCTACCCTGGGCTCTACAGAAATACGATATTAGGCAGAGACCACACAGATCGACACTTGCTTACCGTACCAATGAAGGCGTGTCTTTTCGATATGGACGGCCTCCTTATCGATACAGAGGACATGTACACGATCGCAACTAACAACGTTCTTGCTAAGTACAACAAAGGCCCGCTTCCCTGGTCGATCAAAGTGCACCTGCAGGGCCGGCCGGGCCAGTCTTCCGCACGCGTTCTGCTGGACTGGGCGCAGCTGCCGCTGACCGTGGACGAGCTGCTTGCGCAGACAAACAAGGAGCAGGCCAAGCTGTGGCCCAAAACCAAGCTTATGCCGGGCGCTCACGAACTCTTGCAATTCCTCAGCGACAATAACATCCCCGTGGCCTTGGCCACGTCGTCCACGAGAGAGAAGTATCACATGAAGGCCGACCACCTGCAGAAAGCTTTCAAGATGTTTGGGAGGCACATTGTCACGGGCGACGACCCGCGGATCCCGGACGGCCACGGCAAGCCCGATCCGGACATCTACTTAGTGGCACTCGAGTCGATAAACGAGGACCGCCGTGCTGCGGATTTGCCTGACATAAAGCCAGAGGAATGCCTTGTGTTCGAGGACGGTGTGGCCGGCGTCGAGGCCGGTCATGCGGCCGGCATGACGGTGATCTGGGTGCCTCACCCGGAGCTCGTGAAGTTCTACGGCCAGGAGAAGATCAACGAGATTATCAGCAAGGGCAAAGGCGAGGTTGTTTCGAGTCTGAACGACTTTAATAAGTTGAAGTACAAACTTTAGTGTATCTGTACGTTATTTATTGAGCCGATGTGACTAGTTCGGCATCAGCGTCGATCTTGGAATGGTACCCACCGCTTTTAGTTGTAGTACAACCAGCTTTCAATTGCGCGTATTTGTTATTTAAATTATCTATAGTCTCGACTACGCATTTGTGCGTGACTGGCTAAGTGTTTCAGTTACGCCGCGTGCTGGAACAAGTATGACACGCTCTCGCCGTTATGCAGCCGGCGGATCGCCTCGGCAAGCACGCGGCTGATGTCGATCTGCAAGACCTTCGTGCTGGCCTCCATCGCCGGCGTCAAGGGAACAGTGTTCGTGCAGACAACGCGCGAGAGCTTGCTCTGGTCAATGATTTGCTTCGCGCGGCCCGAGAAGATCCCGTGTGTCACGATCGCAATCACCTCCTTCGCTCCGCCGTTGCTCAGCAGCGTCTCAGCCGCCTTAGCCAGAGTCCCGCAGGTGTCGGCCATATCGTCAACGATGATACAGATCTTGTCGCGGACGTCGCCCACTAGCACCATTTTCGAGACTTCGTTCGCGCGCGCACGCTCCTTGTGGATGAGCGCAAAGTTCAGGTCCAATTTCTCGGCCAAGCTCGCGGCGCGCTTCGCACCACCGGCATCCGGAGAAACTATGATGCAGTTGCGGTAATCGATCTTGCTCTGGATGTACTGCACGACCGTCGGCTCCGCGTACAGGTTGTCGACAGGAACGTCGAAAAAGCCCTGGATTTGCGACGCGTGCAGATCCATCGTGATCATATGGTCGCATCCCGCGGTCTGCAGCATGTTCGCCATCAGCTTCGCCGTGATTGGGGCGCGGCTCTTGTCCTTGCGGTCCTGGCGAGCGTAGGGGAAATTGGGCAAAACCACGGTGATGCGGCGCGCCGACGCCGTCTTGCAGGCATTGATCATAATCAGAAGCTCGAGCACGCGGTCATTCACTTCCTGCGCGCCAATCTGGAACAGAATGTACACGTCCTCGTCACGAACACTCTCGCCAATGCTGATGTTCATCTCCCGGTTCGACTCTTCAGTGATCTCCACCTTGCACAGCGGGATGCTCAGATTCTGAGCAACGAGCTCGGCAAGGCCCCGGTGGTGGCGGCCGGCCAGCAGCTTGATCGAGTTCGTCGACATCCTTATCGGATTTTTCAGATTAGTCAACCTGCGAGGATCGGGCGGAATCTCGCGCATATAAGTTAATTAAGCAAGCGGCGCAAAGGTCGACTTCGATCCCGGAGTTCGCACCCAAACATTCGTAGATTCACAGTAGCATTTGGAAATGCGGATTTTGAGCACTCATCGAACGAACAATGCCTCTCTCCGCTCATACCTTCAATTCCGTGCTGTTCGTGGTATTCAATAGTGATATCCAATTGTGCTATTCAATTCGTGATCTATGTTCATTAAATAAGTAAAAAAATAAATAACGTGCGCACTGCTAGTCGTTGGTGCCGGCTTCGGGAGGTCTAATGCATAGCCGGCGCCATGGTCTGACGCGCGAGGCCAGTGACCATGCTGCGCTGCTTCAAGCTCGCAGCAGCGAGCATAACGGACTCAATATAGGCGTCTTTAGAAACGTACTGGGAGTCTGCGGCCACTGTTTCGAGGGCGGCGAGCAGAGTGCGTTTGTTCGGGTTGAATGTAGTTGAAACGGGAGACGTTTGGTTGCGCAGACGGTATAAGCAGAACAACGACCGGCGACGGCGGCTTTGAAGCTCTTCTGTATTCGCATCCGTGGACTCTGTCGTATTGTCTCCGAAACTCAGGTACTCATCAATAGAGGACTCGCTCGACTCGGCGGGGGTCTCAAAATCGTACAATTCCTCGTCGGCAGTCAGCGAGATAGGAGAAATTGGCTGTGGTTCGAACTCGGCCTTCTCAGACTCGAGCTCTGGAGAAAGGCAGTGCAGAGTCTGGTCATGCTCGGCATTGTCGGGGAACTCGGATTTATCGAGGCAGTCCTGGCCGTCGGCGCTCTCTGGGTATTCGCCCTGGCTGGCCGCTTCGAACTCGTCGAAATATCGCTGCAAATCGTCGTCGCTCATGTCGCAGATATCATCGGCAGCGGCTTCCTCGAAGGCGACCTCATATGAGCAGTCGGCCTTCGGCGATCCTACGGGCGAATCAGCCGGTGTAGGCGGAACGGCCACAGCAAGCGTGGCCTCCAAGTGCTTAGCGCCCTTACTCGCTTTCGGAGATCGCTGGGCTTTCGTAACTTTGCTCATGCGCTTGTTACGAAGGGCCTCGTGCCGGGCGCTACGGGAATTTCTGGTTTTAGCAGTGATAGCCATTCTTGAGATAAATTTAAATCCGATCTACGAAACCCGATTTGAGTTCAAAACGTGGCCACCGACGGCTTTTACTTATGACAAAAAATAATTCTTTTAACAGGGCAAGGGGTATGCAAACGTTGCCTACATACCCTATACCTTATACAGTTTTTTTCCCTCATTAGTTGGTACGTCACCTCCGATCCTGAGCTAGAACAGCAGAATTACACTTCACGAGGTATCGGATCCTAAGGTAGAGTAAGTGGGTTCTCTCAGGTCGATTTTGTTTTTAGATATTCGTGGACAATCGATGTTTATGTAACGTACGTTTTTCATCTGGAGATGCCGGACCCGACGCTTACTAAATGCTGATTGAGAGAGAGACCAATCAAAGGCGGACCATATGCTCACACGGGCTCGTGGCGGGGATTTCAGTTTGCCGGAGGAATTGATCGAATCTTGCCGCAATTGGCAATTGAAGAGAGTTGTGCGCAGCAAGCAAGTCTCAGGTCTGCATATTTGCTAAGCGCAAAGTGAACGAAGTTCTCCACGGACGATTTCTTAACCCTAATCGAAGAGTGATTTTGAAAAAAAAAGTTCATGGCGAACTCTAAAGCACTGGACAAATTGCTCTCGAAGACATTAAGAGGCGAGCATGGCCAATTAAGAAAACGAAAGCTCGGAAGAGCAGAAAAACGGCTCCGGCAGCAGCACCGGCAGGAAAAACTCCGCAAAAATACCCTCGTGAATCCGAAAAAGACGTCCTTAAACAGGCCAACGAAGTCTGAAACGGCTGATGAAATCGAGCATCTCAAGAAGGAAATAGTAAAGGAACTGGGCACCCAGGATCCCTATATTAAACGACAGTTCCGTTCTCAGCTAACCACTTGGGAAGGGTTGACCCCCGGCCTGGCGCCGATCGGCTACGACCCCGACGAGAGCGATTACGAAGATCCGTACTAATTTATTTATTTGACGAAAGTAGTTCCTATATTGCTTACTTACTCGCCTCTTTCATAGCCTTCTTTTTGCTCTCCTTCTTCTGCTTCTTCTCCTCCTTCGCCTGCTCGATCTCTTTCTCGAGCGACGCTCCGCCACCGAACTGTCCAAGCCATTCGTCGATTTTGGCCGGGTCAATGCGGCTGAAAAGGTACTGAGCCTTGCCGAGCTTGTGGCCAGGCTTGATTGCGAAGTCGATCTTGTCCGGGATCGTGCGCAGCGGAACATTCAACTGCTCGCAAATGCTCTTCGTCGTCTCGGGCATGAACGGGTAGATGAGCGAAGACAGGATGTAGATGATGTTGAGCGAGCTACCAACGACCTGCGCACACTCCTCGGGACTCTCAGCAAACAGCGTGTTGTCCAACTTCGAGTCCTGTAGGTACTGGTTTCCGCGCGCTGAGAACCGCATCGCCGCCTCAAGACCATCCCGAATATGCACAAGCTCCATCTGCTTGACGTAGGTGTCGAGCTTCGCCTGAAAATCGTCGAGAACGGCGCCAGTGACGGGCGTGAATTGCGGAACGGCGCCGCCGTACTTCGCAATAGCGAACTTCACAACACGGTTCACGAAGTTGCCGAGATTCGCGAGCAGCTCTGAGTTATTGCGCGTCACAAAGTCTGACCACGAGAACTGCGCGTCCGCCGTTTCGGGGCGCGCGCTCGCTAAATAGTAGCGCCAGACCGAGGGTGAGATCCCCGTCTTCTGGGCGTCCGTGCCGAACACACCGATATTTCTCGATTTAGAGAACTTGCCGCCCTCGTAATTCAGGAACTCGGTCGTGCTCAGGTAGTCCACGAGTTTCCAGCCGCTATTCGCACCAATCTCCGAGGACGGGAACACGACGGCATGGAACGGTGCGTTGTCTTTGCCCATGAACTGGAGCAACTCAATACTCTTCGGATCCTCGGGCTTCCACCACTTCTTCCAGTCCTTCGTGTAGTTCGCCGTGATCGACGGGTAGCCGATCGGTGCATCGAACCACACGTACAGAACCTTGTTCTCGTAGCCGGGGAGAGGCACGGGCGTGCCCCATTTCAGGTCGCGCGTGATGGCGCGCGGGCGCAGACCCTCGCGCAGCCAGTTCTGAACAATTGTCTGCGCATTCTTCGGCCAGCGCGACATCGTCTTCGCGAGCCATTCCTCGAGCTGCGGCTGCAGCTTATCCAGTTCCAAGAACGTGTGCTTCGTCTCGCGCTGGACGGGCGTGCTGTCGTCGAGCTTGCATCGCGGGTTTATGAGGTCGAGCGGGTCGAGCAGCTGGCCGCAGCCGTCGCACTGGTCGCCGCGCGCATCGCCGTAGTGGCAGCGCGGGCACTCGCCCTCGACATAGCGGTCGGCGAGGAACCCCTGATGCTTTTCACAGAACAACTGCGTGGACGTCTCCTCCTTCAAGAACCCGTTGTTTAGCAACTCCAAGAACATTTCCTGAGCGATCTCCGTTTGCTGAGTCGTCGAGGTGCGTCCGAAGTGGTCGAACTCAATCTGGAACCAGTCATAGACGCCTTTATGCACGTGGTGGAAGTGCGTGCAGAGTTCATACGGAGTCACCTTCTCCTCGAGCGCCTTTGTTTCCGTGGCCGTTCCGTACTCATCCGTGCCACACACAAACAAAGTGTTATAGCCCCTAGCCTTCGCGTAGCGCGAATAGAAATCGGCGCTCAGCGTCGAGCCAATGACGTTGCCCAAGTGCGGGACATTGTTCACGTACGGCAGCGCCGACGTGATCAGCACGTTCCGCTTTGAGGAGTCGGGCAGAATCGGGTGGACAGGCGCCGGGAATTCAACCGACGAGTCGAAGTTCGGGCCGTCGAGTTGAGGCACCTCAACAGGCTTGGGCAAAGACTTCGCCGGAACGCTCTTCGCCCCAGGAGTGGTGCCTTTCTCCGTAGACGCCGCCGATGGCTTTGAGGCATCTGTCTTCACATCTGTCTTCTTCGGCTTGTTGAACTTCAGCTTCAAAGCCGGCAAAATTGCTGATTTCACGCGCGGGTCGCTCATAAGCTTCTGGTGCCACATCATGACGGGGCCATTCGCAGCCAACGCCACGCGGCCCTGCACGAGCACGAGAGTAGCCAAATCACCGAACAAGATCGCCGACTCTGCCGTGTGAACATCCCCGGGAAGCAGCTCGGCCACTTTCTCGATGAGGCTGCCATCGAGCTTCAAATTGCCCTCGACGACGTTTGCAAGCTCGGACTCTTCGAGATCGATGAGCTTTGAATGCGTGGCTGTCTCATTGAATAGATACCTAACGGCGGCATTCGCAGAAAACAGTTTAACGGTTCTTTCACCTTCCGTCACGAACAAAGTGGGAACGCTGACTTGCGCAGTAGTCGAGGTCTTCACAGCAGGTGAGCGAACAAGACCAGCTGCATACGTGAGCTTCACGGCAGAACTGAATCCAACAGTGTCAACGGCCTCTGGTAATAAAAGCTCTACAGAGTTGGCCATAATTTTCCAGTGTGAAGGGTTCGCTTTGTGAGTCCTGTGATATGATGATATGACTCTAGATTTGAGAGTGGGATGGGCAGCTTATCGATACCGGGGATAACTCTTATCTAATCTATCTAGTCTGCGTTTAAAAGATGCTGAAATGCGGTTTACGGCTGTTTAGCGCGAGCGGATTCACGTTTTCTTCGCTGGCTAGATTGCTGCCGTTAAATAGACTGTCGATCTCTAGATCCAACTCGGGCGCTATAAGATTCTCGGCGAGCTGCGGGCTGTCTTCAGACTCCTCGTAAAGGTTGTTTGCCGGCAGGGCCTTGACGTGTGAAGATTGATGCTGGCTCTTGTAGTAAGGAACGCTCGTGGGCTCGGAGTGGCTGCTGGACCACAGAAAATTGCCGTATTCGAAATCATCAGAAGTCGAATCTAACGCAACAGAGTTTTGTCTCGGCCTCGCATTGTGCAGATCGAATGTCATACGGTCGTATTCGGAATCAGCGTAATCGACGGCGCCGCTTTTAAGGTGCATTGTATCCTTAGTATAGCTGTTGTCACCAGAATTGTAGCCGTCGTACACGGACTCCGGCACACTCAGTGGGCTGTAGAAAGGAGATGAATACTGATCTTCGCCAGAGTAGAGGTAGTCATAGTAGCCGTCATCCGTATAGCCGGTGCTCGTACGATAGGCTTCCCTTTCTTGCGACCTGTTTGGCAGCAGTGGAGCCGACATCGATGATTCATGGTTAATGTAGAAACGGTTGGCGTGCTGGCGATGGTGGTAGTACGGCTTTGGTTTCATGGCGCTCATATCGATGTGGACTCTGGAGATATTCTCGCCGCACATTGACGTCTTCAATGGCAGATGGGACATGTTCTGCATCTTTTTCTCTTGGTGCTTGCTTTTGGCTCGGTTGTTTTGGAACCAAATTTGTACGCTGCGCGGCGTCATGTCGATTTGGCGGCCAATTGCCTCGCGCGTGTTCTGATCGGGCTTCGGATCTATCATGAAGCTCTTGCGCAAGAAAGCAAGCTGGTCGGGAGTAGCGCGTTTTCTGCGGTTGTTGCGCTGTTGCTGCGTGAGCATGGGCTTCGATATGCGCGATGAATACATTGGACGGATCCCGATTCTGAAATGAAGACCGAGATCCTTATCAATATATCATTTGTTTTGAAACGAGGTCTGGCCATTGCACAACTTTAAAGTTTAGCTTCGTGCTGCGCAGCGCTCGCTAAACTCTCCGGGGGACTCTGAGGCCTGGACCGCGAACAGAGCTGCTCAATTCATATGAGGCGCCGGAAAAGGGGCGGACGTCGAGTCCCCCCGGTTACTAACAAATCGAATCCAACTTTGTCTGCTTGTCGTCGAATGGTCCCATTTTCCACGCTTGCAACGAGCGCATCCGGCCCCACGGATTGGTTATCTAAACTTTAGAATTTAAGCCCGTGGGTAAAGCCCGAAAAGATCATTGGTCGTTTGCGATTGCGCTTTGATTACTGCTTGCATGTGGGCGGAGCGCAAATGTGGCTCTGCCCGGGATGCGGAACAAGCTCAGTAGAATCATTAGGTCTCCGAGGTCCAATTCAACAAGAGGATGTTCATCTTATATATACGAAGTATGCAATTAAGCCGATGACTGGTGGTGTCTCCTTGAACACCGCGCCTGGCACGCTAGACAGCCGCCACCCGAGGGTTCGCAATGGACGCTGAAAAAATCGAGAAAAAGCTCGCCGAGAATGTCCCGCGGTCTATAGCGAATGAGAAGAGTACGCTCCGCAACACCGTCGACTGCCCTCCCCATTCACAAGACGTTCCCATATCGTCTCTGCTTATGGCTGGTGACCGGCGTCCACGGCCATTAGAGGGCGAGCACCGCTAATGTGGCGAGTTCGATCAATAAATAGATAAATGCATGAATGAATAAATAAATTAAGAGCTCGACGGCCGGCTCTGCCGGGCCGCTTCCTCTTCTTTCCAAAGCAGCACGCGGACGTCCATAAGGTAGTCTCTAACGAGGTTGCCTTTACGCACAAACTCTGCGCAGCCTCGAGACGGACACTTGCTGTGGGTGTCGACCGTGAGAATCTGGTCAATGCTCTCCTTCGAGTAGACGTGCCCGCACGCCAACGACCGGACTGGGTTCTCTAAAAGCTCTTTGCTAATCGGACATCTCGGCTCCTCTCTGACCTCGCTCACGAATTCGAGGTCGGCCTCGTCTTGCACAGCGCCGCGCTTGTATTCCTCGAAATACAACTTGAGAAGGCCTTTTGACGGCATCGGCACGTGCGGACCTAATCTGGCCACGAGCAGCTCGCGCACAAAATATCCGTAGTCGTTCATGCTATTAGTCTCTGTGTGGGACTGGCGCGAGTCCGCTGTGGCACCCAACTGAGTTGAGTAGTGCTGCATAACTACGTCTGGCGTGGCGTCCGTGTCCAAGTCAGTAACCCGTCTTTTTCGTTGATCGCACGCTTCTTTCAAAACATCCACATCTCTAGCCGCATTCGCCGTCATCTCCTCGTTGAGCAGCGTGCTCTGGTATAGTTTGTTCATGTCCAGAATCGCCCTGTCTGTGGCCACGGCCAGATTATTGTCTTCATTTGGAGGCAAAGTTTCTTTGAGATTCTTCTCGAGCTTCGCACATAATTGGAGAGCCTTGGCGGAGGCCTCGAGATGCTCGCGATACGCGTTAACGCTGCTGGCGCTCATTTTAATATGCGACGCGTCTCCTAGAAATCGCCCAATAAACACTACATAAAACCCACATGCCAATATGACTAATTAATGCGGGCCTTTTGCCGATCCTCCGCGTAGAAAAATAGCGGGTTTCACGTGCATGGCATGACTAGAAAAATACCAGCCTTTGGCAGTTTTCGGTTTGACCAGAAATGTCCTCTGCAACTGTGCTTTTCCACCTTGTGAACTATTAGCATGTTCAAGCAAAATTATACAGCTGACTTTATACTCAATTGTGCGCTGGAACGCCGACTTATTTGATAATATAATTAGTTTAAATGAGAGAGCAGCATGTGCGACCTAACCCACACGCGTCTGGCGGAGACGGCACCTGACATGAGAGCACATCGGCCCGATTAGCTTGCGCTAGCAAATTTCGAATTCAGACCCGAAGCCACTGAGAATTCACGGCCTGTGCGTATCTTCACGAGTTCAAATCGTCTAAAGCGGAAGGGTGGGGCGGGTCGTTCACGGGCCAGCCCTGCCCGCCACTGCCCTACGAGAACGTAACGCGACTCTCTCATGTAAGATTCTGCCCACATGACCAATTTTCAATACGGCCGAAGCGTGGCGAAACGTTAGAGACCTAACCACCAGGGGATGGCTAGTCTTCTATTGGAAAACCTTACTCAGGTCTCACCACATCAAAAATTCTTTGGCTAGGTCCGCTGGACGCAGAGATCCCTATAAATTGAGATTAGTCGTGCACATTGCGCAGCTTATAATCGCAATTTCAGGGCTTTGCGAATAAAAGTCGACCTTTGCCTTTTTTTCGCGCGATTAGATATACGCACCCCTACATTATGGTGGCGTCCAGTGACGCGGCCAGTATTGACTCGTCGTCACACGACGGCTTGCTCTTGAGCAAAAAAGACGAGGCCAGCATCAGCCAATCCTCGTCATTATTCACATCCAGCACGCAGGGCCGTTTCCGGAACTGGGTCAAAATGCAGAAGATCTTCGGGCGGCCCTGCACAAAACAGGAGCTTCTATATTGGGCCGTCGTCGTGGTTGGCGTATTTCAGTTTGGCATAAAGCTCGCGTCTCTCATCATCTTCTGCGAGGTCGACGACAGCGAGACGCCGCAAAAGCCGGCTTGGATCGTCTTCATTAGCATTAACATGTTCAATCTCGTGCTCGTGCTGCTCCTGCATCTCGGCCGGCGGTATTTCCACGTGGGTTACCACCTTTTGGGCCACTACTTCAGCCCACAATCGCGCGACGACACGGAGAACTTGCTGAAGGACCACGAAGTCCAAGGGCGCGAAATGCAGCCGCTCGGCCGCCGCAGCCTCTGGCACCGGCTCGAGTTCTTCTTGAATTTGGTGCTGACGACATTCATCGTGATCACGAGCGTCGTGTTTCTCGCGAACACGTCCTCGCACATCCTGACGCTCCAGACCTACAGCACGCGCGCCGCGCTCACCGTCGGCTTCGAGGCGACGGACTGCGCGCTCGCCGTTGTGTTCTTCATCGTCGACGTGCTGTACCAGTGCACGACGTTCGCCATGGTCTCGCAGGCGCTTGCCATGGTGACGACGATGCTCACCTTCTTGGTGTGTGTTGTGTGCATTTGGGCGAACGAGTACGCGCGGCTGTACCGCGTCGACACGTGGTCGGGCGACTTCGACGACTTGCAGAACGTTTTGAGCCACGTCCGCGCGTTCTCGTACTTTGGCATTGTGATTGCGTTTGCGAGCGGCGTCGGATTCGTGAGCAGCATGACTTTGGACGCGACGAACCGGCTGTCGGACATCGGCAACACGCTGAGCACGACGTACTTGCTGTCGAGCCTCGCGTCGCTGATCATCGGCATCGTCTACTTCGGGATGTCCTGCCGCAACATCCACCTGTTTCTGTCGTACGAGTGGGCGCTGCGCAACGTGCTGATTGCGAACCTGTGCTCGTCGGCGGCGACGATGCTGCTGAGCTTCGTCGGCATTCTTGCGATGCTGAAGGTGAAGCAGCGGCCGCTCACCGACTTGCAGGTCGAGGAGTACGATCTCAATAAGCTGAGCGCCGAGCAGCTGGCTGTCTGGGTCCGATTAATTGACACTTACAACAAACTCGAGAGCAAGAATCCAGACTCCGCTGGCGGATACGAGGGCATTTCGCTCTTCAAGGCTTACGCCAACAGCTCGATGCCGAACATGAACTGCCGCGTGCTGCGCGTGTACGACGACGGCAGAAAGGCGTACGAGAAGATCCGCGCGTGGGACAAGCTCGACAGCTACGAGGCGTTCGAGATCGACGACATCTCGTGCCACAACGATAAAGAGGCCGTCATCAAGGGCGCTAATGAGAATGAGGCCGTCGGCATGTCGAAGAACGCGGCGAAGCGCGCGCGGCTGAAGGCAGCGAAGAAGGCGGCGAAGCGCGGCGGCGGCGACAACATCACCGCGTCGAACGTGCACGAGCAGCTGCAGCTCAGCCCCGAGGAGATCCGGCGCGACGTCAAGTTCCGCAACGACTTGCTCGCGACAGAGGCGCTTGTTTTGTTGACTTGCATCGAGGACTTCGATCTGCTAAGCCCCGTCAAGGAGACGTGGTACGGCAGGATTGCCTCAAGGCTCGTCGGCTCCGAGTCGCCGCTGAAGCTGACGTGCATCCGGTTCGGCCTGCTCGCGACGCACTGGCCGTTCCGCCAGAGCATGCTGTTCACATCGCACACGCGCAAGCCGAACGCGCGCACGGCGGCGATCTGCCGCGCCATCGCGTCCTACAACCGCAACCTGCCGCCGAGCCGCCGCTGCAACATGATCCTGAACCCGACGGTCGCGCACATGGGCATGGAGCGCGTGCTCAAGCCGTCGGGCTGGCTGTCGACGCCCCTGCCGCCGTCGCACGTCGTCGATTTGCGGCCGTACAAGAACTGCACGCTCGCCGAGTACCTGAAGAAGATCAAGTACCGGGACCAGTCGAAGGCGTTCCAGCGCGCGAACGGCGAGGTCATCGAGACCACAGACTTCAGCGAGGAGAACTGCGAGAAGGCGATCGAGCTGTGGTGGAACATCGCGAGCAAACGCACGGCCGACGGCAACACGCCCGTTCTGTGCAACCCGACCGTGAGCTTCCTCGAGCACCTCGGCTCGAACAGCAACGAGCGCGGCTCGCGAAGCCTGCTGTTCCTGAAGGTGAACGGCTCCATAATCGCTTCCGCCGTGCTGTTCCGGCTCGGCGACACAATCACGAGCGACATCCAGGGCCTCGACCACGAGAACGCGCGCAAGTATAATGCATATTTCGTCATGATGCAGGAGACAATCTCCATCGCGCTGAAGTCTAACCTGAAGTTCGTGGATTTCGGGCCAACCACATCGCAGCCGAAAATGGCTATCGGCTGTAAAGAGGTCAGCATCTACGGCGGAATCTACGTGCGCGCACCACTGTCTTGGTTCGTCACCATGTTCAGCGGAAGCGTCCAAGTCGACGAGTAGTAGTACATAGAGTATATTTATTAGATTATGAATGATGGTATTTGAATTAAGACGATTGGGAGGAGCTGGCGACAAGGGAGTTGCAAATTGTGTAGACGGCGAGCTACGCCGTGGAATATGTACATTCGGTTACTTCTGCTGAAGCTCGGCGACCGAGTCAGCGCAAATCACTGCTTGTGCCCGCGGATTATGTTCGGCTACTTCTGCTGAAGCTCGGCGACCGAGTCAGCGCAAATTACTGATTGTGCCCCCGGATTATGGTTACTTCTTGCTGAAGCATTTGTAGAACTCGGCGAACTCGCGCGCGCACGCGCCTTGCGTCATCGTCTCTGCCTGGGAAACGACACATTTCGCATAGACGGTGCCCTCGCCTGCGCACTTCGCGCTTTTCTGGCGCAGCTGCTTGATTACGCGCAGTTGCGACATTGTTCAGCCAGCCAGTGTGAGTAAATTCTGGGCTAGTTGGACCCTAGAACGCCTTCAAGCAGTAACTTTTCAGTGCCCACTAATGTCAGTGCCGTTCTACGGCGATTATTTAGCTCTGTAGCCAATTGCTCTTTGATCTCTGCGCTTGATCCGGGTACTCTATAATTCTTGTACCTCTCTTCAGCGAGCATGCGGACCAGCGTCTGTTTATCTAGCTTTAGACACTTCGCCAGCGACGCAAGACCTTCAGAGCACTGCGGGCCACTAACATCATTGATAATTCCCACAAAGGCTGCTTCGTCCTCGAGCTCTCCGTTGTCGACCTTGGCTTCTTGCCTCTCGCGCCACGAGTTCACTTTCTTCGCCAAATTAGCGGCTTTACTGAATCTGCGCACTTCTTTCTCAAAGTCAACAATGTCGTGCCGGTTATTCCAAATGCAGAACCCGTAGCGCGAAAGCAGAATCGCATTCGGGTCCTCACCGTACGTGTTGTGCAGCTCGGTCCCGGCCTTGACTGCGTGCAGGAGCCGCATCTCGCATATTTTGTATTCTTCAGGATCTTCACCTCTAGGTTCTTCTGCATCATTGCAGCCATCACTGCTCTCGTCGTCCCAGCTATCGCAGTCGCATCCAACTGTACCGCAATCAAAGCAGACATCGGCGTTCGACTCGAAATGCAGGTCCTCCTTGTCCGAATGGTTCGCTATGCACGCGCCAGGAACTAGGGAGAGGCCGTGGTAGTTATCCACGTCAAAAGACCGGCTCGAAATCACGAGCGATGCCTCTCGCCATTCGGGAAGGCTGATAAGGTGGCCCATTTGCGGCTTCAACTGTTTGAGCAAGGGTGTAATGCTCCTGTACACATCCTCCATTTCGTCTGAGTCGACCCATAGCTGAAAGTTCGTGTTCTTCAGTAGCTGCTGTTCGTCTGGGCTCCATAAACTGGGGATGTCGGGGAGCTCGCACTCCGAGAGTTGCGAGATGAAATTAGACCATTTGCTAGTCTTCTGGTTTGTCTCATAAAGAAACGCAAGAATCAGCGCAATCGACGGCTCGATCTCGTCTTGCTCGGCTAAGAAGTCGGCAATTCCTGAGTTTTTGGGTGATAAAACCGATGTCTTCGGTACTCGAAGGACAACAGCGTCGTTATCAAGATCCTTACTAGCGAACATACCATAGCCCCCTAACTCGGAAGTACGGATATCAATGCCATGAAATTCGCTGTATCCTTCGAGCTTCTCGCGTATGGCTCTACCGTCCATCTATGAAAAAAATGTACCCTCGATCACCTTAAACAAAGGACTCTCAATTAGCAAAATAATACACTAGTTTACACACTCTGATTAGTTCGATGGATATCTGCCTTCACTGCTTCGATGTTGCGGCTCTGTTCGCGCAAGCGCTGCTGGATCGCGAATATCTGGTCCGTGGAGAACTTGCTGTGGGATTCAAACGGAAGCGTCTTCAGTTCCTCGAGTCTAGCTTGCAACTGGGAAAGAGTCTCATTCTGTCTCGCCAATTTCGTCGGCACGTCTTTTGACAAACTTTCGAACCACTTCTCCTCGGCCTTGCTTGCCACATTCCCGTTTTGGTACTTTTCGACGCGCGCTTTGATGGCCTCGATTCGCGCCTGCAAGGATTTATTGCGCTCAATGGTCCGGCCCACAGACGCGCTCTGCTGCTCTATTTGGGTGTATGCGGCGGCCTTTTCATTGAGAAACTGACGCGTCTCCGACTGTGACGCGAAATCGCGCTCGCGCGCAGCGCGCTCGGCTAGAGTAGCAACAATGAGCTTATGCACAGAGAAAATTTGTGTGCGGAAATGCTGCGAGAGCTGGCCAAGCTCGAACAGTGTCTTTGCATTCGCCTCGAAATGCACACCAGGCGTGAAGTTCGGCGTGACCTGGATCTCGGGCAATCCAGTGGCCAGCGGCTCGGGCGCGTTCGCATAGAGCCCGGGCTCGACCTCGCTTATTTGCAGTGAGCTCAGCGACTCCTCGGGCACTTTAGGGGTGATGGGGAACTCTCGAGGCGGCCGGCCTTCATTCAGTAGAACGAGTTTCCGATGCACTGCAAACGGAATCCCGGGCGCCACATTATCGACCTTGACTTGAGGCTTTTCATCGCCTTCGAGAAGCGCCGACAGAAGCTCGTCTATGTGAATCAAATGCGTCGAATCGCTGCCGCTGTTAACAACAACAAAATCGCTCGTGAAGAGCTCGATTCGCCGCACTTTGCTCGGCTTGAACTCGAGCGAGTGCACGAGAACCAACTCGTCAGCGCTCGCGACAAACACGTTCACGAACCTCGTCGTCGTGTGCACAAGCACGTCGGCGCCCCAGTTGACATTGCCTGCGCACAGATCTATGCTATCTTCTTCGTAAAGCTCTTTCGGGTACGGCCGGAGCTTGAGGGGCGAGAGCCGAGCGATATTGAATTGGTTGACGAGCGGCTGCTGGGTGTCGTGGCCCTTGCGGCCTAAGACACGCACGACGGTGTTGTCCTGCTCGCTCCACCGATTAAACGCGAACGCAAACGCATCCTCTCCACAGAGATTCTTCAAGTCTTGCTCCTGCTCGGGCAAGATCGCAATTTTGGACGGTAGGAAGGGGCTTATCTCGTAGAAGTCGCCGTCTCGCGACGCGAGGTATAAAGTCGCATATCCGAATACGGAGTCGGTCGAACCGAAGGAAAGGCTCGCTAAATCAATCGGGATGCTGTCCTCGTCCACCAACTTGGTCCGCTCAATGAATACTGAGAGCCCGTCGCAGTATACAGAGGTGATCCGCGCTTGGGTCAGAATAAGAAGGCCTGCCTGCAGATACGCCGCCGGGTGCCACTCCAAGGCTAGCACAGGCGACTCTAGATCAACTTTATGGTACTGGTGGGGTGGCCGACTGCCGTGCGGGTCGATGATCCAGATCTCCACCGATGACCCACTGGCAATAGCGAGAAGCGTGCCCATGCCGTTAGCCTTCACTTCAGACACGTTCTCGTCATCACGAGAGAGAACAACTCTGCGGCTGGTCGGAGAAACGAACACAATGTCTTTCCCATGGGCACAGAACACGCCCTTCGACGCCGAGCTGTACGCCATGTCGAAAAATGAGGGTTCGTTTCGGTGGATATGAGCTCCCGTGTATGAATAGTGCGGCAAAACTGCTCAATACAGAATGAATATTTAATACAATATGGCTATTTAGATTATGATACATCTATCAGTGAACTGGCGAGCTAGGTTCCTAATGGACGGGGCGTCCAACCTTTTATGAGTTTCCACCCCGGGACTAGTGGCTGAGCCGCCACGAATTCGGGGACCTCTATGCCAGTGAGAAATGCCATTTCCTCCGCAACCTTGTACAGGTCCGCATCGCCAAGAGCACAAGCGTTCAATGCGAGCACCTTCGCATTCCAAGGCCTTGGCACGCTTTTAAGCGTGCGTGTCGAACGCGCGTTCAGGTAGGGGGCCAACTCTTGAGCCCAGGCCTGCAGAATCGGGTATTCACGCTTCTCGGTTTTCTTCAGGGGCCATTCGCGCGTTCCGAGCGCCGTCAGCACCGAGCTCTCGAGTTCTTCGCATACATGGCGACCCATGCCTTCAAAAACGGGAAGCCACATCGTGATCAACTGAGCCGTCGCTGGCGTGCCACTGCCGGCAGTAGGCACTAAGACGTTGCGGTTCAAGCAGACGTCGAGGAACTCGGCCGCATCGTTCTCCCACTCCGTTTGCAGGGCTTCTAAAAGATCTCTCGACGGCTTCAAGGCCGGATCCTGGCGTTTCAAACGCCGCCATTCTCTTAACAGGTTCTTCACGCGTGCCCCGACATCGGTGCTTTCCAAGGACTCGCTAGTTTTCTGCCGCTTGCTGCTCGGCTCCTCGGACTGCTTAGACCAAAAGTTCTCCATGAGCCAGTCCGTAGCGCGGTTTGCCATATCGCGCAGTAGATATACAGACGGGATATCCTCGTGCGTTGCTGCGTGCCTCAGTTCGACAAAGGCACTCGGAAGCCCCATCTGCGAGGCCAGAATATGCAAAGGAACGACGGCGCGGCCGACTTGAAAAACATCGAGCATCTCGTTCACAAATCTTATGAGCGCCATCGCATAGATCTGCCGGATCGCATAGAAGTCTGTGCTGGGAACGTCGCTATGGAACGCCGAGACAAGGAGGCACGTCACATGTACACTCGGAGGCAGGTGTCCTCGCACTTCGTAGGCCTTCGCCTTCTCCAGACCGCGGACCTGCTGTTCAGGGTCCCCATAGAGCAATTCCCGGAGTTCCACGAGCTCTGTGGGATCCTTAAACACGACCAAACGGGCCATGTGGGTTGAGGAATAATCCGACGCCGGAGAGCGGCGTCATATGCATCCGCTGTTCTTCGTGATTCTTCGAAGGCTTGTCCATTTGTACACCATTAATCGCTCGCAATTATTAATTCTTGTATATATCCAAATATATATCCAACGCCCGTTACCGGTACGAGCGGACCCTATATCATACACTGGCCTTTCCCACGATCCACTGCCACACGACCAAGTCACTCAATGCCGAAGCATATTGATACGCCCGAACTCGCCAAGGAGTTGCTCGATGGCAACGACACCTTCCTCTTCGACTGCGACGGAGTTCTTTGGCGGGGAAGTGAGCTGCTGCCGCACACAAAGGATATGCTTGCATTGTTGCGCAGCCACAAAAAGCAGGTCGTGTTCGTGACCAACAACTCCACAAAATCGCGCAAGGAGTACGTCGGCAAGTTCGCTAAATTCGGAGTCGACGTTGCGAGCACGGAGATTTTTGGCTCTGCATACTCTGTTGCCGTTTATCTGCAGAATTCGCCGCGGTTCGACAAATCGAAGCAAAAGGTGCTTGTCGTGGGAGAGCAAGGCCTTGTTAACGAGCTCAATGAAGCCGGCATTGAGACCGTTGGCGGCACGGACCCGAGTCTGGACAAGATCATGAGCGTTGAGGACGAGGCGAAGCTCGCGAAGCGCGACCCGTCGATTGGTGCCGTCGTGACCGGCTTGGACTCGCACATCAATTATTTGAAGCTTGCCATCGCCCAGGCCCAGCTGCTCGGCCATAACGACGATTGTCTTTTTGTGGCCACGAACATCGACTCGACTTTCCCGACGGCGAACGGGTTTCTCCCCGGTGCGGGTACGGTCGTTGAGGCCGTGAGCTACTGCACGAATCGCAGGCCGGACGCTGTTCTGGGCAAGCCCTCGAAGGCCATGATGGACTGTGTGAAGCTGAACTTTAAGTTCGACCCGAGCCGGACGGTGATGGTCGGGGACCGCCTCAACACGGACATGCATTTCGGTAAGGATTCGGGGCTTAACACTTTGTTTGTCTTGAGCGGCGTCGATAGCCTCGACTCGCTTCCGGGTGCGGATGTGGAGCCTACCTACTACGCGCAGAACCTCGGCAGTATTTTCGAATTGCTCACTAAATAATAATTCAGATTATATTCTACGCACTTGATTACGGTGACCAGGGGCTATATGGAGTCCGTAGATAATTACTTCCTTAAGTCAGGTTTCACCAGCCGAGTTTAACTGATAATATCTGCATGGACGCCGTCCTCAAAATAAAGTTTATCCAGCGAATTGTCAGGCATGCGCTGCAGTGGAAGTTACAAGGTTTCTCATCGAGACAAAAGGTTCCGACAACCATTTTAGTCAAATAATTTCGGCCTTGCTATGCTATAAAAGGTGGCACACGGGCGTCCTCTCTCCATCGAAGTATCATTTTCGGCGCATGTTTCTCGACCGCATTGCATGCTGTGCTTATTTCCTCTCAGCTGTCTCGGCCGCGTTCACGTCTGGCCCCTCAGAAGAGCAAACTGCTGCGCCTTGGGGCCTCGCGCGGATTTCACACCAGTCGTGGGAGTACAGCAGCAACGGAGACTTGCAAGGTGACTCAGAATATGCCTACTTCTATCATGACGACTCGAATCAAGTCACTGTGTACATGTTAGACACCGGTGTGGACACGACGCACCCGGAGTTTGGAGGACGGGCCTCTTGGGGGAAAAACTTCGTCACTTCTCAAGATATCGATGACAACGGCCACGGAACTCACCTCGCAGGCATTGCTATTGGTAAAGCCCACGGGGTTGCGCGGAATGCGACTTTAGTCTCGGTAAAAGTGCTGGACTCGAACCGCGAGGGCACGGTGGAAGACTTCTCGAGCGCCGTGGACTGGGTTATAAGCGACTTCAAAACGCGCGGCGGCAAGGCTGTGATCAACTACTCAGCCGTGGGCGACATCTCGTCGTACCGCCAAGAAGCCATCGACCGTGCCATCAGCAGTGGCATTTTTTTAGTGAATGCGGCCGGCAACAATGCAGAAGATGCGTGTGGCGTTGGTCCGGCGAACATGGGCCCGAACCTTCCCGGGTTTCTCGCTGTTGCGGCGCTGAACTACACGAACACACCGGCCACGTTTACGGACTATGGACAGTGCATCGACGTCTACGCGCCAGGCGTGGATATCGAGTCTAGTTTACCTAATGACGAGTACGGCTATATGAGCGGCACGTCGAACGCAGCGGCCTTCGTCTCGGGGCTCGTAGCCTACCTTTGGGGGCAGAACTCGAACATTAGTCTTAGCGAAATGACCGAATTGGTCCGTACGGCGAACCCCAACGCTGTGCGAAACAATATTTATGATACTACGGGCTCGATTCTCTACAACTACGACGCCTGATTCTTCCGCTGTGTTTACCCGTTTGGGGCGGGCGCGTCCGGCCCCGTACCCGCGCGCGCGCGTCAGTCTACTTTTGTCAAACACCACTGTGTGCATACGTAATCGCTTACATAGCACACAGGATATATTGGAAATTTTTTTCCCAAACTCCTCCATCACTACCTCAACTCTGCGGTGTTCTCGAGGGGTCTCGAGACCGCTGAAATTGGGCATGTTTCATGGAACGGTTTGTGGATGATGATACTACCATTCCTCTTCTTTTTATTATCTTATCCGATGATGGTGATAGCTAAGGCCGCTCCTTGTCCTCCGGGACAACGCTAAAGGGAGCTTACTTGCCAGTACTAAAGTGTCTGACCCAAATTCCATGAAACATGTTTGATTTCAACGGTCGGCCGTTGAAGTATTTCTCCCTTGAGTGTGAGTATTGCGATGATGAAAATTCTATAAACATTCGCAGTTTCCACGGTAGCACACGTCTGAACCCATTCAGTGTGCCGGTGACCGTAGTAATCCTTCCTTGGATGTCTGATGCATTCACTCACAACCAAGAGAGAAGTATTCTAGTTCTAGCTAGCTACGTAACGTACGCAATTATTGTAACAGCTGCACAGCTGCCACGGCCAGCGCGAAAAAAAACCCTGCCACGCCGACTGAACCACGCGTTTCGGATCATGGACTCAACAAGCTATGCGGCTCCGGCGCATGTAAGAGCTCTTGTTGTTCCTGTCGGACCCGTGACAGTTGGCCAGTTCCATCGGCACTACGAGCGCCTCAGGCAGGCCTCGGTGGTTTCGCTGATTGACGTGCACCTGCCGTCTGGGAACGAGTCTGCGTCCACTTTCGACCCGCACGCGAATCCGACGGGTTGCATAACCTACAGTTTCGAAACCTCTCCACCCTCTGAGGACCAGGAGACGCTGTTTGACTTGGAACCGTGGCGGCAGCAGTTTCTGGCCGTGGGCATTGCGCAAACGAGCGAGATCTCGGTTGATCTCGGAGGCTCGCTGGTGCAGCTGCGGAAGATGTATCCGAAATCGATCTACCATGTCATTCTTTTGTTCGGCACAGACCATCTAGACGGCGAGCTGGATGGGATCTTCCCTATCAGCCAGGTGAACATCACGGCCGTCGAGAGCGCACTCAGCACGATCACAAGCGAATTTCTGGTCAGAATGAGCAAATTCTGGCTCTCGCGGCAGTACAGCTCTTTCCAATCGCCTTCACTACTGACTCCGCAGAAAGCCGCACCCAACAGGCGCAATTCTCACCAGCCTAGTCCCTCCGGTGTGACTCTTGGCAGGAACGGGTCGATCAGCATGACGGCGACGGAGCGCGCGAAGTCGCGGCAAGAGGGCCGCACGCGGAAATTCCTCGGAAACTTGCATTTACTAACGGGGCGGATCTCGGACGCGCTGACCGAGTTCGGCATGGCCGCCGCGATCCTTAAAGAGCACGAAGATCATCTGTGGCTCGGCTCGACTCTCGGAGAGATCGGGCTCTGTCTCGTGATCCAGAAGTACATGCGCGCGCAGTCCGGCGTCCCGTCGGCCGCCGTCGCCGCTGCGTGGGCCGTCGCCGCGCGGCACCTAAAAAAGCATAAGAAATCGGCTGCTGCCTTCATCACCCATCATTACGGCAGCGGGACTAGTGAGTCGAGCTCGCCGGCCATTTCGCATCGCAATTCGAGCGTCTCTTCGGCGCCCGCGGAGGACGGCGCGAATCCGGCAGCCGCGAACCCAGCGCCGCACGCGACAGCGCACCCGACAGCGCACCCGACACCGAGCAATGGTAGTAGCCCGCGCACGTCTTTGGTCCTGTCCCGCGTCACTTCGTTACGCAAGTCGAAGCCATTCACGGACCAGACTCCCGTCGAGGAGATTCTCGAGTACTTGACGGCGGCAGCTCTCGACGAGTACCTCGTGGCGCAGGGCCAAGAGACTGTGCCGTATACGGTCTACTACGAGCACATAGTCCGGTTTGCGAACCTGCTAATTTGCCTTCGGTTCGGTCACGGGTGGTCCGAGTTCGCCATGGAGGCGGCGCTCGACTTCCGCCCGCTCGCGGCGTCGTCGTCGGATCCGGGCGAGTATCCAACGATCGTCGACTTGGAGAACTGGATCTCAAAAATCTACACGTTCAGCCTGAACCAGCTCGAGCCGGACGTGCAGGCGCTGATTCTCGGCACAGTGGCGCGGCTCTACTCGCGGGCGGGAATGAGACGCAAGTGGGCCTTCACGTGCTCGCAAGTCGTGAACTTGCTGGCGTCGAGCCGCGCCACCGTGCACACCGATTTGGGCCAAGTCGCCGAGGTTTTGCAAGTATACATCAGCTGGCCGAAACTCGAGGCGGAGATGCTGCGCAAGCTCATTCCCCTCGGCCAGCGCATCCAGAACGCGAGTTTGCAAACAGACGCGGCTGCACAACTGCTGGCCCTCGCGTGCCGCAAAGAGCTTGTCATGGTCGATAAAGAACAGATGACTCTGTACCACATCATCCGCGGCTTGAGCGACGTGTCGCAGGCGCCGTTCTGGGACCCGACATTAGTGCTGTCGGCGAAGGTGAAGTCGCACCGGCTGACTTCTGTGCGCAGCAAACCTCAAACGGGTACGAGCGCCCTGCTTTACAATCCATACGAGGAGGTCGAGACGAAAGAAGTCGGCTCCGTCGAGGCCGGCGTGCCGACGACGGCGAAAATCCTGCTGTCGAACCCACTCGCAATCGAGATCGAGCTTTTCGAGCTCGCGCTCGTCGCTGAAAATGGCGACCGCGTCTCAGAAACAGTAGAAAGCATCACTTTGCCCGCGAACGCCTCGCAGTATAAAGTCGAGGCGACGGTCGTGCCGCCGATGGATCGCAGCACTCTTGAAATCACGGGCTGCTATGTACACGTTTCGGGATGCAGTAGCGAAACGTTCCCGTTGAGCAAGATAACCGTTCCCATCATTCCGGCACGGCCCGTGCTTGTTCTTCAGGAACTCAGTCTGCATAAAGGATGGACGATGCTGCTCGAGGGCGAGCGCAAGCAGTTCACCATCACGCTGTGGAACAGCTCGAATATCGCGAATAAGATTCTCCATTTTGGGTTCCATGACTCGACCGTCGATTCTCTGCGGTCCGTGATCTCGAGGCAGGATATATCGCGCGCCGAGTTCCACGAGTACGAGTATTTCCTGCACAAGCGGCTCGCCATTGATCTGGTCGACGAGGTCGGTGAGCTCGGCGAGTTCAGCCGACACGAGTCGCACACCTTTAAGTTCAACATCATCGGCAAGCGCGGCGTCAGCTCGGCGTCGGTGCTCGTGGACTACGGCATCTCGGAGGAGACGCTGCGCCGGCTGAGAATCCCCTTGCAGATCACTATTTACCCGAGCATCGCCGTCGAGCGCGCGAGCATTCTGCCGTCTTTAAAGAAGGACACTGTGCTGCTCGTGCTCGATTTGCGCAATTTCTGGCGCAACGCGCTCACCTGTAAAGTGTGGGCCGACGGCACCGAGCCGCAAGAGCAGCGGGTTGACATCTCGAGCACGAAACGCTTTGTTGTTGAGGTCCCCTGGGAGCCGACTTTGCCCGAGGATTTGCTGAAACCGATCCCAAGTTTATCGCGGAAACAGTATACGGTAGACACAAAAACGCCGCCAGATCACTTGCAGCTGTTTTGGCTGCGTGAAAAGCTGCTGAGCCGCCTCCACGGTGAGTGGTGGAGTGAACAGGGAAGAAGTGGCTACATCGAGCTGCGCATGATCCAGATCACGAAACGAATGGCTGCCGTGCTCAAAACATCGCCCGTCCACATTGTTGGCGAGCTCACGCGAGTCCCGCAGAGCGTCGATGACCCGGCATGCATGACGGTTACTGTGACGAACAACTCGCCGCGGCGCATCCAGGGAGTGCTGCGGCTCGTGCCAAACAAGCCAGCGCAGCGGTACATGCTCGTGCTGGGCAGCGTGCAGGAGCTCGTAACGCTTGGCCCTGGAGAAAAAACGCAGGTCGTGTTCGAGATGGTGTTTCTTAATACTGGGCCTTTTGAGGTCACGTCTGTTCTGGACTCGCTGAACGGCGACGAGCCAGTTCTTCAAGTGAACAAAACGCTTGTGAGCATTTGAACATCTTTTAGCCGCTGTATTATAAACGTACATTATTGTTTTTTGTTCCTCTATCTACGCGTTGTAAGCCGCAATGACAAAAGCCAGCGCGAAGCTATACTTGAAGCTCGGGTCCTCAACAAACACCTCGCGGTGCAGGTGGGCACGACACATATCGTACACGGACTTATAGAACGGCCGCAGATCAATATACCCCGCAAGCGACAGGTACTCGGTCGTCATCAGCGATGTCACGATAACGCCGACAAGGATCTTCGAGATTCTGCCGAAGAAGTAGCCCGCAACCATGCCAACGAACGAGCCGTAAGTCGCCTCACCGTAGTCAATGCCGAAGCGCGACTTGCCCTTCACAACATTCCCCGGGTTCGCCTGCTTTCCGAGCGAATTCGCAGTCAGCGACGGCGCCTCGTTGAAAATTTGCCGGCGCTGAATCATCAGCGGCGACAGGCCGAGGAACGCGCCAGCAGAGAGCGGAGCAAGGCGGGTGAAGCGGGCAATTCGCGGAATCGTAAACATGGTAGGGTCACAAGCTAAGCCGGGCAACAGACACGCGTAATGTAATGGAGACACGTGGGCACAGGAGTCTAGAGAAAATAGTGGCATCGGTAGCCGATTATGCCAGTAAAGAATGCTTTAGGACGTGTGGACTGTTCTATGAGTGAAAAAAACGGCAAAATCTTGCTGTATACAAGCATACGCGGTAGGAGATTCTACGGTATTTGCATTGTTTACATAGTATTTAAACGTTGAACGCATTCTGAACGACCTCCTCGAACAACTGAAGCACGAGCTCTCGTTGATCTCAAATACGCAAGACTCATACGCGCCTCGGCTCCACTTCCCCTTCCTTACCACGTCATGTCGGCAATCTTCAATTTCCAGTCGCTTTTGCTCGTGATTCTCCTGCTCATTTGCACAGCAACGTACGTGAGGGCGATGGCGCCGCGTCTGGTCGACACCGATAAAAAGGGGCTGTCCAATATCCCGTGGAAGGCCGCGAGAATAGGCGAGCGCATGAGCCCGTATGTGTCGATATGCTGCGTGATCATGGCCGTTCGTGCGCTCACACAGGCGTAACACTCAAACAAAAGATTTTGGCGCGAAGGCGCTTCATTTTTAGGCATATATACCGGAATACTTAATACCTCAATTTTGAGCCGCGATTCTGTAATCGATCTCGACCGTGTCGCTCATGATAAACAGGTCGTGGTCGTCAGGAACAGAAATTCGCTTTGGTCGCTGCACGCGCTCTAAAGATACAACCTTCTCGCCTTCTTTGGTTATTACGAACCAAGACTCGCGTTGCGGGCGGTGGAACATTGGCGCGAACACCGCGTGCTTTGATGGCTTGAACACGGCTACGCGATCCTCGATTTCGACGCGCGGTAGCCGGTTTACCTCTTTTACAAACGCATCCTTCTGCCGATTGGGCACACCCAGTTTGGCAGCGTCGCCCGGTTTCACGTCCTGCAATTTAATGGAGTTGCGCTGCACACCAGGCAAGTTGCGCGTCATGTACTCACCAGGCTTCACGGCTTGTTTGACGCACCGCAAGGTTTTGATTGCATTCACGAGTAGCGCAAAGTTCCCGGCGTACCCTGCTGTGTCTATGAGTGCCTGGAAAATACGCAGAGACTGGTCGAGAACTGTGATCGTATCAGTGATGTAGTCCTCAACGGGAAGTTCGACACGCGCCATGCGCGCTTGGATCAGCAGATAGGCCTTAACGTGCGGATCAACCATTCTTATCCCAAGCTCCTCTGCTGGATACGGGACCCTTTTCGAGATCTCGATATTATGGAGGTCCTCGTTATGGCGAATGGCCAATTCATCGTACTCTGTGGATAGCGCAATGCATTGTAGCACATCTTTGGCCGTAGACGCCTCCACAATCCGAGACAAGAACATGCGCGTAGTGAGATGGCTGATATAGTAGAAGGAGGTCGTTGCTAAGTACGCAGTTCCTACCAAATTCCTCTCACTTGAAGAACTGAACAAGCACTGCGATGCGGTGAGTTCATCCAGGGCCGTGCGAACACGGTCGACCAGCCATTTGTTTCCTCTGACCTCATCTTCCTCGGTAGTAGCCTGCATTTCGGTTTCCTCGTCGCTCTCTGAATCCTCGAAATCATCGGTCTCCTCACCTTCTTCTGCCTCTCCTGGGTCCGTGTAGTACGAGTAGTTAGAATGCACGCGACGGAACAGAAATGTGTGGGAAACGAAATCCATGGCATCATTCAACGATTTCACGCGACCAGCGGCGATTTCTGCACCCAAATGGTTCTCGAGAACCTGCGGCTTGTGCAGAGACGACTCGACGGGGAAGCCTAGATTCAAAAAGTACTTGTAGAACTGCTTTGTCCGCTGTCTAGTGAACACCGTGGCGACGCCGGAAGTATCGTATGCAGGTCTACCTGCACGACCCATCATCTGCAGAACGTCGGTGAGATCCATGTCTTTGTACTTGTTGATCTTGGCGTCGAAGAACTGTGTGCCCTTTACGATCACCAAATAAGCCGGTAAGTTCACGCCCCATGCCAGCGTCGAGGTCGCTACTAATACTTGCACTTTGCCGCTGGCGTACAGTTCGTGGCTGATCTGCCGGTCGCTAATCTCCAAACCGGCGTGGTGAATCGCTACGCCGTATTGCAAAGTGTGCTTCAGAGTGTCATCCTTGACTTTCTCGAGCACGGCGAAAAGGTCACTATCCGGAATCTTCAGCCAATTCGACACAGCCTCATCATCGCCAGCACGAAGACTGATCAAGTCAAGAGCAGTCAGCCTAGTTTGACGCCGACTAGCCACAAAGACAATGACCGGCTTTTCCGGCGAGTGCCGCTTGATCGACAGGTAAGCGGGCTTGTTCATGCTCTTCATGAGCGGGCCAAACCCGCCTTGGACATCCGGAAACCCGTCAATGTACATCTCCAATGGCACAGGGCGAACAGAGCTCGGGAAGTTGAAAACGCCGCCATTCGTTTTGACGCCAAGCCAGCTGGCTAAATCGCCAGCATTCGCAACCGCCGTGGACATTCCCAGTAACCTAGCTTTGCGCTCGTTCTTGCTTCTATTAATACGACTCACAATCACCTCTAAAATGGCGCCGCGATCGCTCGCCAGCAAGTGCACCTCGTCCATAATTACTAGAGAAACGTCTCGCGTCGCCCACTCGTAGCTACGCGAAACACCATCAAACTTCTCTGGAGTCGTGATAATCAAACTCGCATGCTTCACATCCTCGGCCGTAGGCTGGGTATCTCCTGTCATTTCGACGAGTTGAGGCCGCTTTTTCCCGGGCAAGAACGGGATTTTCGTGACCCCGCTTTTCCAATCAGCCACCCGTTCTCGAACCAGTGCCTTCATCGGCGCAATGTATACAACTTTCGAGTCGGGGCGATCTCGCAAGGCGGCCCAGATAGCAACCTCACACGCAATCGTTTTACCTGAGCCAGTCGGGCTTCCCAAAAGAACTGAGTCCTTTGAGTGGTACAGAGAATGGAAAACCATAGTCTGCATCGGATTGAAATGCTGGAACCGGCGCGAGTAATGCTTCTCTAACTCATCATTATGCCAAGCATGGACACTCAGGGGCCGCAACTTGAGCAAATTCGTGCGTATATTCACTGTAGTGGGCAGCTTCAGCCGCGAGAAGTCGAGCGCCACGATCGTCTCTGCTTCCAAGAAAGTATCACTGCAGATTCGCACACTCACCGGGTTGCCACTATATGGCACGGGGAACTCAAATTTCTGGATATCCGAGGCGCTTTGCGGACTGATTGTGAACTTCTCCGTATGTAGCAAATGATTCGCACTCGAAACAAACAACCAGTTATGCAGAGAAGGCCCGTGAACTTTGTAATCGTAGCGAAATGGTTGGAGAAGCTGCGCTTCAACATGAACTTGCACGACGCGCGACGTGATAGGCCGTGCTTCCGCGACCAAAATTGTAGGCATGGGGAACTTCGCCACTAGAGAGTGAAGTCGCGGTCCCCATCCGTGGTTGTGCACGAGATCTCCCAGTTCCTTGGACGTGTACTGTTTCAGGTCCTCAATCTTCAGCCTCGACGCCGTCAGCTTGCGCTCGACCGATGCTGGAGGCACACTATCAGCCATTTGCAACAATGGATGCATTTTTTGCGGCCACGAACGCTGTGTTAATGACATATCCAGGGACAGTGCTGAGTAGGCGGACTCTGCCCATCCTCGAGAAATACAGAGCAGGAAAAACGCTCTAATGATACGCGCAGCATTCTGAGCCACATAAGCCATGTCGCTGTTGAGCGCAGACTCGCGGACATTTATTTGCGAAATCCAGGCCTGGAGCAGCACTGATGTTTTCCCGCCGCTGCTCGACAAGTCCGTGTCGAACGGAACTTGGCCCAACATTTTCTCGAGCTCTTCAACTTCCTCCGACCGAATTTTGAGGCCCGAGAAATCCTCGCCTTTGCTCAAAAGATCCACAAACTGCTGCTCTGTAGAGCTGGGGCCCATCTTATTGTTGAACTGCTCAATAGTGGACCGCAGAATGTAGTACTCGGAAGCGATGCGGCCAATATCTTTAGCAATTAATGACTCGCCCCGGTCATTCTCGTCAAGTATTATCATTTGCGTCTCACGTAGTAACCTTGCAGCGCTCAAAACCATTTTGCGGCGCTCCAAAACTAGGAAGGGGTCATTGTCCAGATCCTTCGGTAGCAGCCCGTATGTCTGTGGAGATTTACGCATGCGCACGTACATGTAAGTATACCCGAGCCAGCGGATAGCCTCGCCGACCGTTGACACCGATCCTAGCGCGATTTCGGCGTTCAAGTGCTCGGGGAGTTTTGACGCGAATCTCGACTCAATAGGGAACTGGTTCGTAATGGCGTCAAGATAGTGGTCTAACTTGTCGGCGCCCGTGCACAAAATACCTGTACCGGTCTGCTCAAATTGCGGCCGACCGGCACGGCCGAAGATCTGGATGACATCCGAGATCCCGAGGTCAACAAAACCGCCCTTTTGGGCATCGTAGATCTGAGTGCCCTTTATAATGACGACGGCAGCCGGGAGATTGACACCCCAGGCAAGTGTCGCTGTGCAGCAAAGAACGCGAACGCCGCCGTTCGCGAAAAGCTTCTCGCTCATGTTACGCTCGCTGCGGGCCATTCCCGCATGATGCGTCGCAAACCCGGCCATGAATAGTTCCTGCATGCCTCGGAAATTATGCGTCCGCATCTCTTTTGTGAACGACTCCCGATTCTCACCCATGAACAATTCGCTAAGCCCGTCTTGTTGCGCCAGATTCATGAAAGTCTGCGCGGTTTTAACCGTGTCCCTGCGCGAGTGCACGAAAATCATCACAGAGTGGCCATTACGCAGCTGCTTGAGGCATTCTTCGTAGGCCACTTTGTCGATATTTTTCGCCAACGCATGCGGATTTGGCGCACGCACGCCGTAGAATTGTTGCTCCAGCGGCACGGGCCGGAAACTCTGGTCGAAGAAAAACAGCCCCTGCTGCGGGTTAACGCCTAAGAACTCGGCAACGTCGACGAAGTTCGGAAGCGTCGCACTCAGCCCAATGATCCGGATAGCCCGCTGCTGCGCCTCGACCTGCCTGCGCGTGCGTGCCACAATCGATTCGAGCACGGCGCCGCGCTCCTCGTGGAGAAGATGGACCTCATCGATGATCAGCAGGCGCAGCTGCGTTGAGAGCCCGCTGTCGTCGTTCGGCTTACGCGTCACAACATCCCATTTCTCTGGAGTCGTCACGAGCACATGTGTGTTTGCGATCTCCTTCCGCGTCAGCTGCATATCACCAGTCAACTCTCTGACCCGAATGCCCAGCCATGCCATTTTGGAGCCCAGTTTTTCGGTGATTTCAGCAGCCAAAGCCTTTAGTGGCGCGACATATACGATTTTCCAGGCGTCGTCAGCGACGTCAGCCTTGCGCACAGAATTTACTGCGCTCAAGCAGGCAAGGAGGGCCACGTCCGTTTTGCCAGCACCAGTCGGTGCACAGATGAGCATATTCTCCTGGGTTTCATAGCATACGGGGTATACCAAAGTCTGCATCTTATTCAGAGTTTCGTACTTCGAAAATGTGACTTGGCATACTTCATCGAGGTCACTAATTTTCAGGAGCTGCTTCGGATGGAACCGCGTGTTTGGCTGCTGCGCAGGAATTGTGACATGCTCGTATCCAGGGAGGGACTCTCGCGTAGTTCCTTCGGGCAGAGTGCGCTTTACATTCATTAGCTCGAGCGCCGTGCTCTCATTCTGCTGCCTGTACACATGCGGGTACCTTGGATCGATCACGCTCTGCCAGGCGAGGTTTGCCGCCTCTTCAGCCGCCCTTCTGCGGTTCTCTTTTTTCCACTCTCGCTGCTCCTCCTTTGAAAGGCCAATTTTCGGTTTCAAAAGGTCGGCACGCCGCTCAATGATCTCGACAATGAAATCGAGATGCTCAAACCCGAGCAATTCTACGAGAGCTATCTGCACGTTCTCAGATGAGTCCTGTTTCAGAACATTGATGATCATATCCCCTAGTTGTTTAGAGTCGACATTTTCGGTGGGCAAATTATCCCAGAACCATTGGTTGTTAGTGCTCTCACTGAAGTTTGTCGATTTCGGAGGAATCACAAATACTGGGTCGTTATCAAACTCGAAGTCTAAGTGCTGCTCGGGGAATCTTTTGAGATCCTCGAGCAGCCTATTTTCTGACATTTTGTCAAGCAGGGTAAATGTACAAATGGATGGTGTCGAAGTGTATGAGACTTATAGTAACGACTCATCCACTGAGGAGATAGAGGTGATCGAGGAAATGGAGAATCCAGAGATCCTGAGTTTAGCGGTGTCCCAAGAAGACGCGTTAAAGGAGATTTTGGGCCAGCGACGCGAAACGTTGACGGAACGGATCGCGAGAATAAGACGCGAAATCGAGGAAATTCGGGCCGAAGCCCCATCCGATCTGCTCTCAGAGCTCCACAGTGCTCTCCATAAGCCGTCTCAGCCTAAGGAATTGACCCAATTGGAGCAGCGACCGACCGACAGGAGTCTAGAAGCTAGCAACCAGTTTGCAGCGTTAGAGGCGCGTGTGACTCAACTAGAGCAGCAATTGGGCGCATCGCGCCGGTCTCCGACTATGGACGTGCCAATTTCAGACCAGCTCGAGAGGATGCAGGCCATTCTCAAGCTACTCAGTACCGACCCCGAGTTAGTAGCCAAACGCGTTGAGGCTGCTCGCGAGCTGAAAAATTCATCCTCCCCGCAAGTCGAGTGGGTTTACAATCGGCTTCAAGAGCTCGGCCCGCAACTCAGAGCCATTCCGAGCCTGGTAAGCCGGCTTCAGACTCTGCGCTTCTTTCACGCGGAAACGCTGAACTCGCGCGCGCAAATCCAGTCACTTGAGGCCGAGATTGCCACCATCAAACAGGATATGGCTGAGTGGGTCAGTCTCCTTGACAAACTAGCGCCAATAGCTAATTAATTATGTACTGTACGAACTATTGCTGCAAGAACTGGGTCATTTCCGTGAGCATGCTTGTGCGGTCCCATTCCTCACGGTGCTTCCAGGCAATGTCCGTGAGCGTTGCGTAGAGCTCTTCCAACTCTTCCAAAGTGTATCTGGCTGCGACCGAGAGTAGAGTGGTTTTCAGAGCAGCGAAGGCGTCTTCGCTGTAGGCCACTTTGTCCGGCACGTTTTTCGGTGGCGGCAGCCCGATCACTTCCTCAGCGATCTCCTCAGCGATGGCGACCTCAGTTGGTAGAGTCTGTAAGGCAGCGGCCCCGTTCTGCGCATGCCCCGCATCAGAGCCAGTTGCAGTTTTGACTGCATCCTCAACTGCAGTTTCGGCAGTGTCTACATGCTCTACACCATCTGCCTCGACTTGCATGTCGGCATCATCAGCGCCGGCATCGGCATCGGCGTCGGCGTCGGCAGGCGCGCCTGAACCTAAGGTGGCCTGGTCTGCATCGCTTTGGTCCAATCGTGCCTGTGCGTCCTTGCCATGCAGCTCCTCGCACGCGAGAATAAACGGCTTGTCCAAGCTGATATCATCGATGGCGACCTGAGCATTAGCGACCATCTCCGAAGCCTTATGCGTGCGCTCACGCTCGCCGAGAGTCACTGAGTCGTGGTAAATCATCTCAATATCCTGGAGGAACTGTTCTGGCTCGCAGTAGAAGCCATTCCACAAGCGGTCCTCGATAGTCTCGAGGTCCATATTGTAGTACTTTTTGTCCGAGGCCACTTCCAAAATCATGTTATCCGGCGTGCGCTTGTAAGCCTCGTCTTCATCACTAACCGGCGGATCCTCGAAAAGGTAGGCCAGCTGCGTTTCGTCGACCACCGGCTTGCGGAACCGCCGGTACCGCTGGCGGAATCCGTCGAGAATGAGTCCGAGTTTCAGCTTCAGCTGGCTGCGCACGCGCAGCTCCGCGCGCTCGCTTTGGCTGAAGACGCTCGAAGTCTTACCTTTGGCCCCATGTTTGTCGGCCTCGTTTTTGGCCCCGTTTTTGGCCTCGTTTTTGGCCTCGTTTTTGTTGGCCTCGCTATCGCTCGTGCTCGTTTCTGTCTCAGCGAGCGGTAGCGCTTTCACCTCAGGCCTCGGCATTTCTGAGGCCTCGAGGCACTGCAGGGGCGAGCGTTTCACGAAGTCCCAGATCGGGTTAAAAAACTCGGAGAGCACTTCGGCGCCGCCGTCGAGCTCGATCTGCAGAGCCTGGCTATCGAAAAACGTTCTGAGCGGCGAGTATTCACCGTTCATCTCGCCCGTGCCGACGACGAAAACCTGCTCCGACGGCAGCAGGCCTCTGAGCAGTCCCGCGAGCAACGAGCACAGATGGGGCATGCCGAGCCACTCGTCTATTTGCGGCAGCAGGAGACACGCCGGCGCGCGCTGGCGCACCTCGGCCACGGCGCTGACGACGGCCGACTCGGGCTGGAACGCCGTGGCGCTACCAAACAGCGTCGCTGTGCTCAGCTCGCGCACATACACGCCCTCGAGCATGTGGGCGAGCGCGCGCGACAAGTATATCTGCCCGTTGCCCCTCGCGCCCGTTATAAGCAGCCGCGGCCGGTGCACGCGCGACTGCCGGAACCGCTTCACGTTGAGGGCTTGCTGGAACTGGTCCGACGGCAGGAACAGAGCCGCCGCCACTTTTTCGTGCTTGTCGCGCGGGAAGACTGCCTGCACGTACTCGGTCAGTTTCGCGAACGTCGACTGCAGCAGCGGGCGGATCCGCGGTGGCAGCGGCTGCGCGAGGCTCGTGCCGGCCTCGCGCGCCGTCGACGGCTGGATCTTCTCGAGCGCGAGCTCGAAGTCCTGGGCGCGCACCTCGATGGTGCTCGGGTCGACGCGCAGGCGCGCCTCGCTGCCGTAGATCTGCGGGTACGCGCGCTGGATCGCGAGCATCGCCGCCTCGGTGGCGACGGCGCGCAGATCGGCGCCGCCGAACCCCTTCGTCTGCTCGGCGATCTTCATCAGGAACTCTGCGGGCAGTTGCGGCGACCACTTCGCGGTGTGGATCTCGAGAATGCGTTTGCGCGCGTCGACGTCCGGCAGCGGGAAGTAGAACTCGCGGTCGAACCGCCCCGGCCTTCGCAGCGCCGGGTCGACACTGTCGGGCCGGTTCGTCGCGCCAATAATCACGACCTGGCCGCGGTTGTCCATGCCGTCCATGAGCGCGAGCAGCGTCGAGACGATCGACGCGTGGTGCTGCTCCTGCCTTGCGGAGCGCACAGGCGCGAGGCCGTCGATCTCGTCAAAAAATATGATGCTTGGTTGGTTGCGCTGCGCCTCTTCGAACAGCACGCGGAGCTGGCGCTCGCTCTCGCCGATCCACTTCGACAGAACGTCGGCGCCCTTGCGCATGTAGAAGGTGACCTTCTCCTGGCGGTGGCTCGCGGCGAGCGCGCGCGCCATCAGCGTTTTGCCCGTGCCCGGCGGGCCGTGGAAAAGCACGCCGCGCGGCGGCGTGATCCCGAACTTCTCGTAGAGCTCTGGGTACAGCAGCGGCAGGCTCACCATCTCCTTGAGCTTCGCGACGTAGTCGTCGAGCCCGCCGACCATCGAGAAGTCGACGTCGCCCTGCACGTCGATGGGATCGACGTCGGCGTCGTCGCCCTGCGTGTCGCGCGCCGCTGCCGTGATTCCGGGCGCGCCGGGTTTCCCTGGCCCGGCCAAGGCGCTCGCGGCGCGGTCAATGGCGCCGGCGACATCGCGGCCGCGCTTGACGGCGCGCTCGAGGTCCTCGCGCGGCACTTTGAAGATGGTGTGCACGTCCTGCCCGCCAAAGGGCCCGCGCACGTCGAACAGCCGGCGCGTGCGCGTGTCCTTCCTCGCGGCGGCCGCGGCCGCGGCCTGCCTCTCCTCGGCGGCGCGTGCCGTCGCGACTTCCTCGACCGTCGGCGGCGGCAGGATCTCGTAGTTCACAGGCGCGCGCTCGCGGTAATGCCGCGGCTTCCGCGGCGCGGCGCGCTCGCCGCGCAGCTCGCGCAGCTCTTCGGCCAAGCTGCCCTCGCTGAAATCATCCGAACCAGTTTCGTCGTCGTCGTCCTCGACAACGGCGTTCCGCCGCGACCGGCCGCGCGCGCGGCGGCCCTGCTGGCGCGCACTGGCCAACCGCCGTCGTTGTCTGCGCCGGTTCTGCCGTCTTAGCGACGAGTTCGGCACGACATTGTCGTCCGAATCGACCACAAAGCCGCCGTCCGAGTACTCGAGCTCTGCTTCGCTCGCAGCGCTGCTGTTGTCATCGTCGCTGCTGCTGCCGTCCGAGTAGTAGCTTCCGTCCGACTCCTCTGCCTTCCTCTTACCATTTGTCTTCAGCACGACGTTAAACTGCGGATCCGAGTCCTCCTCTTCCTCCTTATTTTCGGCGGCTCGCCTCAGCCGCCGTCGGCGCGGAGCGAAGTCGTCCTCGCTCACGGCTTCCGCCGGAGACGACTCGACCTCGCTGTCGTCGCTGTCGACTGCACCGCGTCTGCGCTTCGGCATTCTCTGAGGTTGGGCAGAAACCAAGCCCCGTGACAAAAGTCCAGCGCCTCGGCGAGCGTTTGGAAACGCTTGTCGACGAACGAACCGGCGAGCGAAAAGCGCTCATTTCTGGTGACGGAAAATCACTCAATGTAGGAGAGCGACGCTCTACGAAAAAAAGAGTGGCTTGCTCTTGCTTCTACATAAGTTACGGTGTGGAGCAGCTCGGTCTCCAATCTATCTACATGCGACATAATTTGTTCACCACAGGATTCCGGTTTCGCGGTGATGTCGTGATAGCTCGCTTATCATTGTTCAAGGTTGTGGGATTGGGGTACACGCTCATACCCCTTTCGGCTAGACCCCTCCCCCTCTTTAGCGAAAACAATGAGGGAATTGCAACGTATTTCGATCCGAGCCGGTTATTAAAGTTCCCACCGGTTATAAATTCGGGCCTCTTATTTCGCTGGCTGATAATTAGTTGCCGCGAAGCCGGTTTTTCGACGAACTTTGATTCAAGCAGGCTTGTATAGTAACATAGAAATACGCGGCGCCACTGGCCATAACAAAAAATCACAAACAGTTCGGCGATGAATGGATCGGAAACTAGTAACATTGCTCCGCCGTGTCTGCATACAGCTTGCCTATCCCCGCGTTTGATTGCAGTTCAGTCTAGCCTTGCCACAGCGTGAGGGCAAGGGGTGTGGTCCCTTTGCCCTTCCCCCGCCATGTGCTGCGCATATATATAAGGACCCCGCCCCGATTGCCACACGTCATACTCTCAATTCACCAAAAGAGTACCCACCAGTAGCCACCAGCCCGAGCCGACATGCAGATTTTCATCAAGACGCTGACCGGCAAGACCATCACGCTCGAGGTCGAGTCGAGCGACACCATTGACGCCGTGAAGAGCAAGATTAGCGATAAGGAGGGCATTCCTCCGGACCAGCAGCGTCTCATCTTCGCGGGCAAGCAGCTCGACGATGGACGCACTCTCTCCGACTACAACATCCAGAAGGAGTCGACGCTCCACTTGGTCCTGCGTCTCCGTGGCGGCAATTGAGCGTGGCGTGTATTTTTAAGCGCGTAGATAGATTCGTATGTAACAAGTGCGTCATGTCTATTATTGTGAATAGGTTGCCGGTGCGAGTAGCTCGTGGGTGAGCGAGGCGCTCAATGTTAGCTCCGCTATTCTTAGGTAACTCAAGTTGTAAGTGGTCAATTGACATATGTATGGGAGAAGATTCGATTGAGCGTAGGAGAGGAACAGAAGCGAGCTACATGAGGCTGCAAAAGGGCCAGAACTCTACGAAACCACAAGCTATTTCGGATGCTAGCCATTATCGTGCAACCCTTGGTTTGGTGGTTTATCATCTATGCCGCCCCCGAGGAAGTTGCCAGTTTTCAACTATAATGCCGTCGAGCCTCGAAATCCACTGAACGAAACGCAGGAGGAATACGCTGAACGGCTTTTTCGACCGCTTTTGAACGAAATTGATATCATGATTGCGCAGCAGAACCGCAAGAGCAATCGTAAGCGGGTTAAGAAGGAGTGAGTACGGTTCTAGCAGGCCGTTTGAACTTGAGTTTGAGGTCGTCATTATCTGCGAATGCTGCATCAATTTAGATACGTCTTCGGTAGCAACACAACTCGAAGAGATTCGTATTCAATAGTCCGGTATTCAATAGTCTGAAATTCAATACCTGATATTCAATAGTCTGGTATTTAATAGCCATAGCCTATTGAGCCTTAATAATGGCAATTGACTGAAACTTCACGAAATTCTTGTCAAGTCCCTCTATTCAACCATTCTGGCTCACGTCCGTCTTCAGGGTTCCTTTTCAGCGGTCTCGTCGGCATCATGAGCGTTAGCCGTGACGTCCAGGCGGAGCTGCAGACACTTACGAAAGATCTTGGAATGGATATGGGTGAAGCACTGAGCACTCTAGGCTTGCAATCGCCCGACGACGAAATTTTGCAAGAGCAGGACCCGATCGAGAGTGTTGTAGAAATGTTTCCGAACGTCAACCGCGAAACCATTGCTAAGCTCCGCGATGAGCACAATGGAGACCTTGGAGCCGTTTCCGAGGAGCTGCTGAGTCTCGAGGCCTTGCGCATGGAAGAAAGCGGTCTCCCGCGCGGCTCGCGCAAGCTGCAGCGCGAGAAGAACCGGCTGGCCCGGAAAGTGAAGCAGCAAGTCGAGCGCGAAGAGACCGATATCAAATTTGTGGCCGAGGAGCTGCGAATCCCCCTCGAGGAAGCGCGCCGTCTATACTGGTTGAACAACAGCGACGTCGCCGCAGTTATGCTGGCGAAGGCGCCGAAAATGCCGCTCTCCACGATCGAGTACCACGGCGTTGGCAAAAAGACCTATGTGAAGGAAGGCGGCGGCACGGTTCTGCGCACGCATCGCCCTCCGCCGTCGCCGAGCGCGCCGTCCGAACTGCGCGAGTATGCGAGCATGCCCATCCACGAACTGCGGGCGCGCGCTGCCGACGTCGAGACGCGGATCAGCACGCTGACGCGCGTGGCGCGGCGGGCCGACGCGTCGAAGCCGTACGTGAATTTACGGGCGAAGGACGCGAGTCGCGATTTGCGCGAGCTCGAGAACGAGCGCACCCTCATTCAATTGGCGCTCGACCATCCGCAGTGGCTGCGGAGCGCGAGCTTGCCCGCGCAGAAACTCGATTTGCACGGCTTTTCGCTCGCCGAGGCCCAAGCCATGGCTACAGACGTGCTGCAGAAGTTTAAAGAGAGCAATGCGTGCGAGCTCGAGATCGTCACGGGTGCGGGGCGCCACTCGTCGAAGGGCCGCGCCGTCATCAAGCCGTGGCTGCGCACGTACCTGCAGTCCCAGAATGTGCGGTTCCGAGAAAACGACGGGTCGTTTGTCGTTTCCCAGAAACCAATTGTTTAGCCTGCTGGCAGGTATGTACATTATGTAGAGTATTGAGATGAATTGCTAGCGAGTTCTCTATGCGTATCTGAGGATCAGATCGTCTAAGGTCTAAGATGGCCGTCTAATTTCATCGTCTAAGGTCATCGTCTAAGATGGTCGTGTAAGGTAATTGTCTAATCATTAATGTTGAGCGTGCTCAATACACAGCACAGAAACCATTTTCGGCTTCACCACTAAAAACAAACTTGAATAAACAAGACTCGCGCTGCCGTTTGTTGTGATTACCCAATGACAGTGGCGTTAGACCTAACCTTTTAATTACGATCGCGACGCGTTTTTGCCCTTCTTGTTAAACCAACATGTCTCTTGAACCAGTGCCATTCCTGGCCGAGGCGGTCGCGCACGGGGACCATGCCACGTTCAAGAATACGTCAAAGATCGTGCAGGTGACGGGGTGCCAGCCGAAGGGGGAGTACAACCTCGTGTTTCTTTCGGATCGCGAGTATCTCGCGCGCGTGGCGTTCGGCCACGACACGGACAGCTCGCAATTCGAGAAAGGCGTGCTCATTTCGCTGAAGGACTTCGAGGTCTCGAAAAGAAAAAACGCGATTCTGATGACCCTGCTGAACTGGGACGTCGTCGGCAAGACGCCGAAACTGTACGGTGATCCGCAGAGCAAGCTCAGCGACGCGAAGGCCGCCGCGCCGCAGCCGACGGCCAATGCCGTAGCCGAGTCGAAGCCGAAGCCGGCGACGAAGTCGCGCGCTGGGTACGCGCCGGACGGCGCGATTATCGTCACGGTAGAGGCGATCTCGCCGTACATCTCGACGAACTGGCAGGCGGAGGTGCGCGCGACGCGCAAGTCGAACATCCGCGAGTTCACGCGCAACGACCGCACGGGCAAGGTGTTCAACGTGACGTTCACGGACGACACGGGCGAGATCCAGGCGACGGGCTTTGGCGACGACGCCGTGCGCAACTTCTACGACGAGATCGTCGAGGGCCAGACATACGCGATCGGGAAGCTCGAGGCGCGGCTCGCGAACAAGAACTTCAACAAGACCGGCCACCAGTACGAGCTGTACTTCACGCCGCAGAGCAAGGTCGAGTTCATCCGCGCCACGGATCTGAAGCTGCCCGAGGTGTTCTTCAAGTTCGTGCCGAACCTCGAGGCGCTGCAGCAGGCCGAGGTCGACAGCACCGTCGATGTCATCGGCGTCGCGCAGCAGGTCGGCCAGCTGCAGCAGCTGACGTCGCGCGCGAACGTCCCGTACACGAAGCGCGACATCACGCTGTCCGACGACAGCGGCTGCTCGATCGTGCTGACGCTGTGGGGCTCGGACGCGGAGAGCTTCGACCCGCCCGTCGGGACGGTGATCGCCGCGAAGAGCGTGCGGCTGAGCTCGTTTGCCGGGCGCAGCCTGTCGGCGACGCGCAGCGCGAAGGTGTACGCGGACCCGGACGAGCCGCGCGCGCACCAGCTGAAGGGCTGGTACGAGGCGACGGGCAACGCGCAGACGTTCAAGCCCGTGGCCGAGGACCCCCTTGCGAACGGCAGCGGGTCGACGCGCGAGGACCGGCGGCGCGTGACGATAAGCGACGTCATTGCGCAGCGCCTCGGCTACAACGAGAGCGAGGACTACTTCACGGTGCGCGCGCGCATCTCGCAGGTGTTCCAGCGCGCCATCGCGTACCCGTCGTGCACGAACGGCGAGTGCCGCAAGAAAGTCGTGGAGGATGGCGACCGCTGGTACTGCGAGAAGTGCGGCGTGTCCATGGACGCGCCGCGCTACCGCTTCATACTGACGATGTCCATCGACGACGTCTCGAGCGAGCACGTCTCGCTGTCCGTGAGCGTGTTCGACGAGATCGGCAAGCAGCTCTACGGCGACAGGGCCGAAGAGTTCCAGAACTTGAAGGACCCCTCGGGCTCGTTCAGCCGCGACCTCGACACGCAGCTCTCCGCAGTCAAGGGCAACGACTACATGTGGGATATCCGCGGCACCCTCGATACCTACAACGGCGAGGCGCGCGCGCGCTACACGGCCGTGCATTTGAGGAAGGTCGACGACAAGAAAGAGGCGCGGAGGGCGCTCGCCGAGATGAGGGCGCTGCCACAGGACGCGTGAGGTGGGCTCCGTTTCGTAGATTCAGTTATGTATTTCATGGTTTTTATTTCTTGGCTTGTATTTCGTGGTTTTCATTTCATGGTATTTCATGGTATTTCATGGCTTGACTTCATGGCTTGACTTCATGGCTTGACTTCATGGCCTGACTTCATGGCTTGACTTCATGCTTTTATTGGCTTTTCGTACTTCGCTACTTCGCACTATGCGGGTCATACGTGTCCGGGATGTTGCGGCAGGCCTGCCAGAACCGCAACGACACGTCATAAGTGCGGCGCGCGCCCTTCAGAAGCACGAGCTGCGCCACATAGTCGCTGCGCGCCTTCACATCAAGCTGCTGTAGACCCGGCGTTTGCGGCGCGGTCACAATTGCCTCGCGCAGCAGGTCACAGGCCACAAGCGAGTGCTTGCTGACGAGCAGCTTCAAGATATCGACGACGGCCGGCAGTTCAGAGCGCGTCGCGTCTTGCGAGATCTGCTGCACGACTATCCGCACAAGCTGCTGCGCGATCTCCACGCTCAGCTGGTTTGCGAGCAAGAACTCTTTCCAGAAAGCCGCGGCGCTCTTCAAAACGAACCGGTCGCTCGATAGCAGTGCGGCGTACGCATGCTTCAGTACTCCTGCCGGTCCTAAGTCGAGGAACTGTACTTGTAAAGCGCGCGCGAGCGACGCGACTTGCGTCAACACATCCAAAGATGCGGGCAGATTCGGGACACTCACTTCGCGATCGAGCATTTTCACGAGCTCGGCAACAAGGTCGGCGCGGAACGGCTGCTTCTTTTTTACGTTCGCCCTCTGCATCATGACGTCGAACTTCGCGAGGTCCAAAACCGGCTTCAGAACCTTGTCTGGACCGGCAGCGAATTTCTGGACAATCAGCGCAACGGCAACATCCTCGCTGATTTTGAAGGGCCCGCTCTCCTCAGAGAGCCCGGCCCGCACGAGCTCGCAAACGGCCTCCACGCACGTCACGTCTTCAGAGGCAAGGCCAACGCCCATAATCTCCTGCAGTTTGGGACCGAACTGGATATCGACTTCGTTTTCACCGCACCGGTAGCTTTTGGCCACAGCGGCTATGCTCTTCAACTGCAGCCGCTCGTTCATGTCGGCGCTCCACTGGGGAACCTTGTTCGTCGCACACAGCTGCAGCAATTTCACCAGAGCATCGGCGCGAATCTCGGGATTCTTCTCGGCCTCAATGACGTAGGTGATGCCGCTGATCGTGCGCATCTGCACCGCGGCTATTAGTTTAGTGCGCAGCCCAGAGTACGCGGTTATGAACGCGGAGATCTCATCAGTTAGCAGGTCGCGGCACGTGTCGCACAGCTTGTTGATCGAGAGCGACGCGACATTCTGCAAGTGTTTCTCGGCCAAACACGTGAACAGATAGTTCAAGGTGACGGCCAAATACGGCCGGCCCTCTGGAGTCGCGAAGAAATCCTCGAAGGAGCCGATCATCATGACGGCCGTTTGCTTGACGCGGTAGTCCTCGCAGAGGGGAAGCACCGTCCACAAGTCGCTCTGGAAGATGACGCGCACATTGCGGAGCTCGGGCCGCTCGCCGCGGTAGTCGTCGCCAATGATGTCGGACAACTGCTCGAGACAGAACATCGCCGACTCGATGCCGTACCAGTCCAGGCTCCGGAGCGAGATCAGCACAAGGTCGGCGAGGTGGCTGAACAGCTCGCTGCCCATGAGCGGGTAGGCGAGCTGCAGCAGGTCGGCGAACTCGCGGCGGAAACTATAGAACTCCTCGCTGTCGGAGCCCCGCAGATCATTGTATATGCGAATGCGCGGCCAGTAATTCGAAATCACCGACAAAATGACCTCGTTCGACGACGTGCGCATCCCAGACGAAACGATCTCCTCCGTGTACTGGCTCCAGAACCCAATGCACGGCATCGCGAGCGCGTCGCCAATCACAGGCTCGCCGTTGGCCTTTGCGATGTTTGCGAGAAACGGGTGCAGCGACGTTTGTGAGAGGTCCTCGCTGCAGTAGGTTATGACGAGCCGCGCCATCATCTCGAATTTGTCGTGGGCCAGACCGTCCTCAGGAGCCAAGGGCTGGCGCGCAACCAGCTGCTCTAAACTGCGGCCGAGCTGCGCACGGGCCGAGGCGGGCCAGGACCGTGGATCTGAGCTGTAGAGGTTGTCTATAACGTGGAGAACCTGGCTGCTGAGTTCGTCGTCGTCAACAAACATTCCGTTGATGAGACCGCTTAGCAAAGGCTTGAACTCGTTGAAGAACGCAGTGGCCCACACTTCGAAGGTCCTCAGCGAGAGCGCGTTCAGATCCTCGGTGATTAACGTCGTTACGAGGTTCGTGCCATCGGGGACTAGTTTGGCGCGCAATGCATCATGCGGCAGCTCGGAATAGTGGATCAGCGCCTCGAGGAAGTCGTGGCAATACGGCGAGCGCGGGCCAAGGATTTCTATAACCTGCGCAAGGCAATCGGGCCAGTCTGAATTCAAGAACATCTTCACCACAACACTGATGATTTTGCGGATCACAAATGGAGAGTAATGGTTCGCGAGCGCATTCTGGAGCGCAGTGAGGACGTGCGTGCGCTGTGTGTCGATAGGCGGGAGGTGGGTGCCTGTTTTGAGCTGCACAAGCAAGGCCTGGGCACCTAAGAATTGCGTGTTCGGATTCGCCGACTCGAGCATGTGCAGACCGAACGCCCACCCTTTCGGGCATCTTTGAGCGGCCTGGAGCAGAGACTGCGCCCGTTCGCGCACAGCAAACGGCACATTCGGAGCGTACAGGTCATGAACAAGCTCCTCGACCTGCTCCATTTTTACTGTAGCAGCAAACAGTATGGGCTGCTCGGAGATCAGGTTTAACAGGAAAACACTGAATGCTTCCAGGTTTTCCAAGCTAACGTCGTTGTCCACCTGATAGTGTGAAACCGCCTTGCAGTAACCCTACTTCGAGTATTTTTCAATATTGTAGTGGTGATAAGACTTCTTGGCTGGAATAATCTCGCTAAATAGATTTCAAAGACTGTAGTGGCCCTCCTGTGTTCCAGTCTTGTGCGTGTACTAAGTGAACTTGCCGTTGCGCGGACTATTTCCGAATTGATTCCGGTGGGTAGGGACTATTCATGAGCCTGAGCAAGCTTGCGAGGCTGCGCCAGCTCATGGCGCAGCACGAGCTCAGCTATTACCTCGTACTTAGTTGCGACGATCATAATTGCGAGTACGTGTCTCCGTGTGACAAGCGGCGCGCGTTCATCTCCGAGTTCACCGGATCAGCCGGCACGGCCATTATTGGCATGAGCGACTATGCAGAGCTCGCCACAGATGGCAGGTACTGGCTTCAAGCGACCTCACAGCTCCCGTCTGACTTCTCTTTGAGAAAGGAAGGCGCGCCGAGAGTGACGCCCTGGCGCCAGGCTATATCCGCGCGGAGCAGTCAAGAGCAAGCCGCCGTCGGTGTTGACCCGAAACTGATTCCGTACTCGGATGCGAAGCTTATGCTCGATGCTGGCTGCAACTTGAAGGCCGTAGAGCAGAATCTCGTCGACCAAATCTGGGAGGGGAAACCGCCGCAGGTCAAGAACCCCGTGTACGAGCTCGACAGCAAGTACACCGGCCGCGTGACGAAGCTGAAGATCGCTGGGTTGCGGCGCGAGATCCGCGCAGCGGGCGCTGACGCAATTGTGCTCACTGCTCTGGATGATATCGCGTGGCTGCTGAATTTGCGAGGATCCGATATCGAGTACAATCCCGTGTTCTCGTCGTTCTTGCTGGCGACGGCGACGCAGGTGTCGCTGTACATCCATACGGAAGACCGCGAGGTGCCCCTTGAGGGCCTTGCGCAATCACACGTAGCCGTGAAGCCGTACGACGAGATTTACGAGGATGTGCGCTCGCTGGCGCGCGAAGGCAAGAAGATTTGGGTCCCATCGGGCGCCTCTTGGGCTATGGCGCTCGCCGCCGGAGACGCGGCGATCTTGGACCGCGCGTCGCCCGTGCAGCTCGCGAAGGCGTGTAAAAACGAGGTCGAGATCGACGGCGCGAAGCGCGCCCAAATCTTGTGCAATTCGTCAGTTGTAGAGTTTTTGAGCTGGCTGCAGCACGAGGTGCGTCAAGGCCACGAGGTTTCCGAGTACGAGGCGGCCCAAAAACTGTTGGAGATGCGAAAGCAGCTGCCGCATTTCAAGGACCTCAGTTTCGAAACGATCTCGAGCTCCGGACCGTCGGCGGCGATAGTACACTACGCGCCGCTTAAGGAAGGCAGCCGGCTCGTGGCACGCGACGAGGTGTATCTGCTGGACTCGGGGTCGCATTTCCTGTTCGGGACCACGGACACGACGCGCACTGCGTGGTTCGACACGGCTCCGCCTCGCGAGGAGATCTGCGATGCGTACACGCTCGTGCTCAAGGGCCACATTGCGCTGGCCACGGCGGTGTTCCCCCTCGGCACCCAGGGCAATAAGCTCGACCTGCTCGCGCGGCAGTTTCTGTGGAAACACGGCATGAACTACGCCCATGGCACGAGCCATGGCGTTGGTGCCTTCTTGAATGTCCACGAGGGCCCCGTCGGAATGTCGATGCACACGCAGGAATCTGTTCGCGAGGGCTGCTTGATGAGCAACGAGCCCGGCTATTACAAGGATGGGGAGTTCGGCATCCGATTAGAGGGCCTGATTGTGGCTAAACGTGCTGCCAATCTCAGCTTTCTTGAGTTTGAAACGATCACGTTTATTCCCTTCGACCGCAGCCTCATCAGCAAAAGACTGCTCTCGCTAGAGGAGATCGACTGGATCAATTCCTACCATCGGGAGTGTCGGGAGCAGCTCTTGCCGTTCATTTCGGAAAGCGCGCGGGAGTATTTGCTCTACCACACTGAAGAATTATAGAATTTTTGTAGACTATCTTACACACGCTAATTAGCTGGCGCAGGGTTGCAATGTTTGCGAAGAGGAAAATCGCTACGACCGCACAAAAGCGGACTCGTTCCGATCTTGAGGCTGGTGCAGAGGCAACAGACGCAAATAAAGACGTCTCAGGCGTAGATAAAGACCCAACTGAGAGTCTTACCACGGAGAATGGCTCTCAAAAGGGCACAACCGAAACAAAGAGGAGAGAGCCCATAGATCATGGAGTGATACGGGCGAGCCACCGCATGGACTACCAGCGAGATCTCTGCACACAATTTTTGAAGACGGGACGGTGCCGCTACGGCGATTCGTGTAAATTTCTCCACGAGCGCGAGACAATGGCCACAAACCCCGCGGTCAAAAGGCAACGCAAACCGCGCTTGAGGCAAGAGGGATGCGCTATATGCTCAATTAAGGATTTGCGCGACCCCGTAAAGCCGCCGTGTGGTCACAATTGCTGTGAACAGTGTTTTATTACGGCGTCTAAGAAGCAGCTGAAGTGCACTGTTTGCGGAAAGAAAGTAGCCGGTTCGGCATCGACAATTGATCCAGCCGTCGATGTTCACTGAGCGTCAGCCCAGCTTTCCGGAGCTCGGATCCCCGGCCTAGGCGAAGGGCTGCCACAGCTGCGTCCTTCATAATAAACGTATCAAGGCGCAGGACGACGAATGCTGCCTGAGAGTCTCGACGAAGAGGTCGACGGGCTCCGCAGCTACGAGTCGTTTCTGGGCAGCTGGCAGCGCCTGAATGCTACGCGTGTGGACGTTGTGACGCTTGAGGGCGAGCTGCTGCAATGCGAGATCGTCGACGGCGGCTGGGCCCTGAGCACGGGCGAAGAGTACCCGACGATTGAGGCGCTTTTGCAGCGCATGTCGCCCAAATTCAAATCGCTGTGGGACGACGAGCTTTATAAACGGCTCGAGGCCGTGAAAGAATCACAAGATCGGAGTTGATTTGTACATACTTTATTTATTTATATTTCACTTTACTATTGTCTTCTCGGGTCTGCCCTTCTCGCATCTCCCAAAAGCCTAGGCCGATCCTCGTTCGCATATTGCACCTCACATCGGTGGCACCTAATATCGGTCGCGTCCCACATAGTTTTCCTCCGGTGACCTTAACCTGAAAAATGGACTTCGTGACGGTTTTGGCCTGCCTTGTGAGCCTCGCATGCACGGCATTGTACGTTATTGTGAAGTACATCCGCATCCAACTGCGCGAGCCTAAGAAAGGCCAGTTTGAAGCTGTCGCGCTCGCCTACAAGAACAAAGCCGCGATTCCACCGGCATTCAGGACGCCGCAGCTGCGCCGCCAGCTCATTCTCGGCAGTTCTCGACCCGCAGAGCTCACGAACCTGCTGGATATGCGGATCGACACGTTTGAAGTCTCGAACAAGCCGAAGCCGCTTATCTACGGGTTCCTTCACCCGAAGGCGGCCGCGGGCGGCGGCGGAGAGCGCGTTCTGTGGGCGGCTATCAAGCAGATTGTTTCCACAGACAAGCGCGCGATTGCCGCAGTCTATGTAAATGCAGAGAAGGGGCTCACGCCGGCGGGGCTTCTTGAGCAAGCGGCGAAGCGCTTCCATATCGAGTTCCCTCTCGAAGAGGCGAACCGCATTGTCGTTATTGCCGTCACGCAGGGCTGGCTCGTTGATCCGTCCACGTTCCTTGTACTCACGCTGATCAGCCAGGCCCTCGGCATGGCCGTTCTCGGTTACGAAGCGGTTGCGAACTTGATGCCGGATGTGCTGGTCGACACGACCGGGTTGGCGTTCAGCTACCCGGTCGTTTCTTGGTTCGCGAGAATCCCGATCATCGCCTATGTCCATTACCCATTTGTTCAAGCAGAGATGCTGCAGGCGATCAGGGCCGGTGGGCTCTTGAGACCGAAAAATTTCGTGAAGTTCTGGTACTACAAGGCGCTGAATGTCGCCTACAAGTACTGCGGCTCCTTCGCCAGTGTCGTGGCGACGAACTCGACGTGGACGAAGCAGCATCTGGGCTGGAAAGCTGCGGACAAGGCGACGATTGTGTACCCGCCGTCGGCCGTGCAGGACTTCCCCGATCCAAGTACGGTTGAGGGGAAGCGCACGACAGCCATTGTCTACCTCGCACAATTCCGCCCTGAGAAGCGCCACGATCTTGTGATCACCGCCTTCGCGAAAACATTGGGCTTGATTCGCAAGGACCGCACGATCCCGCCTCAGAATCGGAAGCCGCACCTCATTTTTCTCGGCTCCGTCCGCGACGAGGTGGACGCGCTTTACGTGCACTCCTTGAAGCGGCTGGCCGGAACGGTCGGGCTCACCGACGCGGACTACACGATTGTTCCTAATGCGCCCTGGGAGAGCGTCACGAAGATCATGGAGACCTCGCTTATTGGCGTCAACGCGATGTGGAATGAGCATTTTGGCATGGGCGTCGTCGAGAACATGGCGGCTGGGCTGATTCCCGTCGTGCATGCCAGCGCCGGCCCGCTCATGGACATCGTGAAGGATGACGAAGGTGCACCGGGGTTCTTCTTCCGCTCTAACCGCGACCCGGATGGGCTCGGCCTACAGGGATACCCGACCTTCAGCGGGGCATTGCTCGAGGCGCTGCGATTGAACGACGCCGACCAGGCCAGGTACCGCGAGCGCGCGTACAAGGCCTCACAGCGGTTCAGCGATAAGGTGTTTGCCGAGAACTGGGGCAAGCTGATGGCCGAAGTCACGGCATCTGTGCCGCAGTATGCCCTTAAGAGAAAACAGAGTAAGCTGTTCGACTAGATGAGAAGCGTGCCATTCGCGAGCATGTGATGTCTTTCGCAAGCCCGTATTTTCCTTTCCAGGAAGTCTCTTACAGGTGTGAGAGCTATCTATCATGCGAGCGCTTCATTGTAGATAATTTGTGTGTTTTGCAAGCATGAACTGATACTTATAGTTGCAAAATATAGAGTGCCGAATATGGCCAATGGTGACAGTAGAATTGCGTGCGGCTGGAATCACGAGTTCCAGTAGCAGGAGGAGGAGCAGAAGTATGATTAGGAGGAGTAAGAGATGTAGTATAGTAGGATGAGTATGATTAGGAGGGGTAGGAGATGTAGTAATAGTAGCATGAGTATGATTGGGACGAGTAGGACAAGTAGGAGGAACGAGAGGCCGCCAATACATTGATAACAACATGTAAGGGAGTAGTATTAAAATCAAGTTGAATATCCCGGATTCAAGTCTGTAGGCGCCATTCCTCTTCGTGTGCAGCTTGTCTTGGTCAGAACCCGCCGGCGGCGGTTTTACCCGATCGGGACAAGGGCTCGATTCCGGGAATTGATGAATCTAATCACTAGTTCGGACTCGTTGGGACATCGAGAGACTTCACGTGCAAAGCTTATTCGAAAAGGCATATATTGGGGTATCCCCCGATTGGACTTTCAGTTTTATACACGTCATGAGGAGACCAGGATGACAGGCGAGGAGCGAAAAGCGAGGAGAGGAGCGAGGAGCGATGAGAGGTGTGAGGAGACTAGGTATGTTCATTTGAACGGGGATGGAGGCAAAAAAAAAAAAGAAAAGAAAAGAAAGAAAGGAAAGTCATGTTCATTTGAACGGATGATGGTAATAAAAAAGAAAAGAAGGTCGAAGACTTTCAATGCGGGGCAGAAAGTGGTATGGCGGGTACTTAAGTGCTGCGCTCGTAGGCGGTTTGCGGCTCACCATCGAGGGAGCGTGAACGTGTGCGAGCGTAGTGCAGTTATCGTGTTCGTAGGCGGTTTAGCGGCTCACCATCGAGGGAGCGTGAACGTGTGCGACATATGCATTTGCAGCGGAATAATACGGTTTAGCGGCTCACCATCGAGGGAGCGTGAACGTAGGAGCGCAGCGAAAAATACGGTACGTCAGCGATGGCTGGGACGTGTGAAGTAGCATACATGGTACGCCGTCGATTGCCTCTGCTCTGTGTTGAGATCTTACGGCTCAAAAGGTGGTAGGTTGGTAGAGGCGGTGAGAGAGGGAGGGCGGGCTCCTCACCAAAATTTTTTACTGATTTATCTTCACTGGGCCTCAGTTAATTGCGAGTTGGAAGGTATTGTGGAGGGGAGGATAAATCGGTGATGATTTATCTTCGGTGATGTACCTTCGGTGGAGATCGCTCCTTTGACAGACGCAGCAATGGGATACGCGGGAAAAAGCCGACAACGCTAAAGGCACCTTTTCAATGCTTCGATAGCATCTCACGAAGCTGCACTTGATGCTTGATCGGTGATAGTGTTCACTTCGGATGAGCAATTTGCTCGCACTATCATATTTCATACGCCCAACTGCACTCTTCGAAAGAGCTCTAGATACCTAAGCGACTCGAATTGATGACAAGGACTGCCTGGAAGGGCGAAGAAAGAGGGACCAGTTTGCCACAGCCTTTGGTAAAGATTTAGCTGCCACATTACTCGGAGATTTCCGCGACATTGAAAATAAGGTCGGTGTGCAATGGACAAGGCACAGTGTGTAGCCTTCCAAGCAGCCGAGATGAATTACTGCATAGCATCTTCCAGGGAGCTGAGCGAGAACTGGAGCAAAGAAATAAACTGTTTGATTTATTAAATTTACAAAATTATTAGAAGAAGAGATCTCGCAGAAAAATTCTGGATTTGACATTCTTGGGTAGCCTGCATAGAGGTTTGGAAATGCAGGTCCATCAACCCATTTTATAAACAATGAAGTGGACTGTTATTTTCCAAAATCACGAGAAACCAGAGCTTGACGCTACAGCCACGGAATTGGCTCGTCTCAATGACGAGATTAAAGAAGCTAGTGCTGAGTTGCACCGGCGGCAAGCATTCTCGACTAGTGTTAGAAATCTTGAGGATACCGTCAAGTGCAACGCAGAAGTCATTGAGCAACTCCAGTCTCGTTTGCGGAAAATGGAAGGCATGCTAGGTGTAATTGCCGCTTATGAAGACTTTTTTGCGGATCAAGGTGTCCAAGAAAAATGGTTTCGTGAAGAGTATGTCAGGGAGATGCAGCGCCATGGCCCGAATCCGAAAGCCTGGGTCTTGCCGTTGCCGTTTGTCGTCAGTGAGAAATCGAAGCACCGGCGCTTTTCCCAGCTGCATCCGGTCATGAAGGCGCGAAAGAGTCTTGTTAGTACATACCGAAAGATGAGAAGCGTGCACTTCTGTCCGTGGGGCTCAGCGAACGTAGAAGCCGCTCGCGCGCGCCTCGAAGACTTACGGGCTCGCGTCGTGCAGTTCGATGCAGAGATCCGGGAGCTCGAGACGAAGAAGCGCGAATTGCTGCTGACACAGACGGCGCAGGCCAGCGAGATTGCCCTTCTCCGCGTCGAGCTGATGGACGTACAAAGCGTTCGTTCTAGACTCGAGGAGGTCACCTGCATCTACCGCAATATTCAAAAGCAGCACTTTGATAAGATGCTGCGCGTCCATGTCCCCATGAAGTCGCCCCTGCCGAGTACTGACCTTGAGGATTCGACTCTTCGCACGAATGCGACGGCACGCATGCGAAGCGACGAGCCCAACGGCGACTTCACTCTGTCCGAGCTCGACTACCCGTTCAAGCCGAGCCCTGAATGCGATGCGATCTGAAAATAAATAAATAATTCTATGCTCGTATTTAGGCACATACGCGCAAAGTTTGATAAATAAATAAATAAATAAATTAGTTCTTTGCCTCCTCGATATCGCTGACGTCGCTGTCGCTGTCAAGCGCGGACTTCGAGGGGTGCAAAGGGAGCTGCTTGCCCGGGAGCGGGCTGCTGACCTCGTAGAACGAGGCGACGCTCTCCGGCTTCGACCCCGACAGCAGCGCCGTGAGGTCGCGGCGCCAGTTCGCAACGACCTTCGCGCGGAACACCCAGTTGTGCTTGTTGCCCGACTTCGAGCCGTGCTGGCGCGCGCGGATGACGAACTGGTTGTCGGTGATCGCCTTGTGCTGGTCGACGAGCTCGGCGTCAAGCAGGTCGATCGACCAGACGGGCTGGTTGTGGCGCATCTCGATGAGGCTGAGCGGCGTCAGGACGTACTCGCTCGCCGCGTACGACTTCAGAATGCGCGAGCGGCGCTCGAGCGTGCCCATGCGGATGGGCTTCGCATACTTCGAGTCCTCCTTCGGGAAGTCGACCTCCTTGAGGGCACCGCTGCGCGCAGAGCCGCGGAACGCCTGCGGGGCCTCCTTCGACTGCAGCCAGTACTTGTACTCAATGAGCTTCGGCTCGTGCACAAACACCTGGCTCACGTTGCGCGCGCCGTTCGCGATAATCTTGCCGTTGCCCTCGGCCATGTCCGTGTACTGCTTGAGCACGGTCTGCAGGCGCTCGACGACGGTGCCGTCGAGACGCTTCGCGACGTCCTGGACGTGGTAGTTGTCGCTCGACGCGCTCGACAGCGAGTGCTTGCGCAGCGACGCATCGATCTGCTTGTCGAGGGCCATCTTCAACACAACGGGGTCCTCCTGCGGCTGCTTGCCGGACTCGGCCTCCGAGACGGCCTGCTGGAACCGCTGGATGCTCTGCTCGAGCTTCGGGTCCTTGCTCGTCACGGGCGAGAGGTTGCTCGTCGGCGCGTCCGACATCTCGACGAAGTCCTCCATCGAGCGTTCCAAGTCCTTCCGGAGCTGCTCGAGGTCGACGAGCAGCTTCGACTTGATGACGGTGCTCGCGTCGGACGCGCACTTGCCGTCGGGCAGGTTCAGGTCCCACCACAGGCGGCTGAACAAATCCTTGATGCCGCCGGCTCCGAGGGGGGCGAATTGCGCGCCGAGGTCGTTTGGCTCGGGCATTTCGCGGCTAATTTTCGCCGTCGCGTCCGAGATCCAGTCGTAGCGCTGCGCAGCGGCAATCAGGTACTGCTTCAGCGTGTCCGTGACCTGGATCCAGGCTTTGCAACGGTTGATCAATGCGGGGGTAGGGTCAATGCTCATTGTTTGGTGAGTTTTGTAGAAGAAGTAGCAAGATCATGCTGGTGCGCGGCCTCTTTATATCCTTGCAGGGTAAATATTTTTTTTGCAGGAAAACGTTATGGGTCACATGCATAAAACCCTAGCCGTATTTGAAAAAAAATTTAGACCAGAAAAAATAGCGCAGAGCGCCGTAGAGGAGGGAACCGTTTATTAGAAGGGAGTCAATGCAAGAATCGCGCTAAGTTATAAACGCATTGAGCCAATGCTCGAATCTGTATGTTTGTAAAAATTTTCAAGATGGGAAAATTTTTTCTTCCCCGCCATTTCCTGTTCAGGCCCAACGAGGGGTATTTTATGCGAGGGTTCGCTACCTAGTTGCGGCACGAGCTGCAAGAATTTGAGCAGAACGTTTTTTCATTGTTATTCATTAATGAGTAATTGAGGGGCGATTCTCACTAAGTGGCGCAGCCTCTTGGCTCGAAAAATTAGCTCCCAGTTCGCCCTTGCAAAAGATAGATCCCCTAAACGCATCTGGAGGACGCAGCCTGCACTTGCACGCATGAGTTCGATTATATTCGAACCTATTCTAATGCATTGTACCCAACACTAGTTCTTAAGGGCATTAAATCTATATCCTAGTTTATCTACAGCTTTGGGATCTTGACCGTTTTCGAGATATAAGCGCAACCGTGAGCGAAAAACACGAGCGAGAAAGGATGGAGCTCGAATGACCGGCCCTCGAACCAGAATCCACCCGGGAGGTTCGCGAAGATTCTTCCTGAATGCACCAGCAGACCCATAAGAATGACGAGCGCTAAGGAGCTCGGGATGGGCAGGCCCTCGAAGTACTGCACCTTCGTGTGGCCTTTCGACAGAATCGCCGCCGTGACGTTGAACCGCGCGAGTCGCAGCAGCCCGCACAGCACGAAGAAGCTCAGGATCAACAGATCGAGCGTCGACTGCAGCCCCAGCGTGAAAGCAATCGTCGCCGGCGCGACGCCAAACGACACGAGATCGGCCAGCGAGTCGAGCTCTTTGCCCATGAGACTCGACTTGCCCTGCCAGCGAGCAACGCGGCCGTCAAAGATATCGAAAAAGAAGCCGGCAAAGGTGAAGAACATCGCGCGGTACGTGTACTTCTCCAAATGGTACCCGTGCGTGATGTAGCGCGCGCTGCTGATGATCGAGTTGAAGCCGCAGTAGCAATTCAGCATTGTGATCCAGTCGGCCCACTGCAGCTGCCGGATCATGCTGAGGTGGCGCCTGTCCTCGATGTACGCTCGTTGCTCGAGCTCCGCCGGTGGCGGCGGCGAGGGACTTGGAGACAAGAACGAGCGCCTCCGCGTGATCTGAGGCGGTCTTCCACGTTCAGGCATTTTTCGTTCTCTTCGCTGTTCGTGGTGGGTGCTTGCGGTATGCTCTTCTTCAGCCCACTGACCTGCAGTATGGGTAGCCTTTAGTGTCCAGAATATAATAATTTCCTAGTCCTAAGGAGATGTATCACGTCGCGCGTGTGTAAAGCATGTGAGAGGGGCATGTGACTAATGGCTTGGGACATGGTAAAAGGCCCACATTATGGCGACCAGAGCTTATGAACATGATAAATAAGTTTCTATGTATTTCCTGCCGATATTTGAGATTGATCTACGCACAGATCGCTTTCGCTGCGTAGTGCTATTAAAAGCAATTCGCAGAGAGCAGTGACGTCAGGGATGCACACCCCGTGCTATGTCATAGGGCGTCGGCTCTGCTACTGGCTCTTTTTTTAAACGAGTGCGCGATCGAAGAAAGGGTCATTTTGGGTGGTTCTACACCCAGCTTGCATGCCTGACGCAACAAGGAAAATCCCCTTTTTGTATAAGTCCTAGGGTATGCGTACACACACACGAGCAACCTGAATAAGCCAGCCTGAGCAAATCAGATTGGAAATAATTGCCGGATTTCGTTTGCCGGATTTCTTTTGCCGGATCTCGTTAGGAATTAAAAGCATTCCTGCATGAGAACGTTTGTTTTGATCTATTTTTTGCGTCGCAACCTTTCCCCAGACAGTGTTGGGTCGCCCCGCACAGCCTGTCGCCGGGTCTGCGGGTTTGCTCCTAACCACGTTTTCAAAAAACCTTAAGGGGGTTTGCGTTATTTGCTACCAAGATCCGTGGATTCCGAATAAATAATAGGAACTTATGGCGTCTTTAGGCGACTTAGTGACATCTTTAGAGTTTCTTGCGCCTGTTTAAAGGCGTCGCTGCCAGAAAATCTCGGGCAGTCCATCAACCCCAGGTGAGTGCGGTTTGGGTTAGTACTAATTATAGTTGGACACAGAATATAAATTCCGGATCAGGATCGGCAAATTTCCACAAACTCTACTGAATAATGATCTCTGCTATTCTGCTTTCCGCTCTCAGTCTTGCCTCTGCTCAGAAGAATGTCACGCTGACTATCGAGTCCGACTCGAGCTTCAACGGGAAGGGACTCTCCCACATCCACTTCGGTGCCGCTATTGAGGGTGTTCTGATTTCTAACACGACTGTCACCTATGATCTCAATACTACAGACGACTCCGTGTATTGGACTTTGCCTGTGTCTGGTGTAGTGTCCGAAGTTCCTTTGCGTTTCTCCGTGCTTTCGGACGAACTCGTTCTCGGTCCCGGAAATGAAGGCATTGCCAAGGTCAGCGATGATTACCTGACAATCAATGGCTCGAGCTCGGTGTTTTACGCTTGTAAACACATTGATTACGACCCGTACTATTACCTGAACTCCACGGGCACGTACGGTGTTGGCGTCTATGCGTCCGACGCTCCGTCGGATTGCACGGCCATCAAGATCCACGTCACTGATACCGACTCAGGCAACAGCACGACGACTGTGAGCTCGACCGACTACGTGACCATCCCGTGCTCGACGCCGACGACGGTCACGTACGGCACGGGCACCTACACCGTGACGGCGCCAACGACGCTCACCGTTGAGGACTGCAGCTGCACCGACAACTCGGCGATTTCGACGAAGGCTTCGTCGACGGGCGTGTCAATGGCGACGTCGAGTGCTACGACCTCGGCTGCTCTTGCTAACGGCGCCGAGCGTATCGTTGTTGGCGGTGTTGCGGGCCTCGCTGCTGCCGCGCTTCTCATTTAGCATGATTGTAATTGATAATGATGTAAGTACCCAATTTAACTAAAGTATCTTAAACGTTGCAATGTCTCTTACGGAGCTCAAACGCCTCTTAGCGTCGGAGCCCTAAACGTCTCTTAGCGTGGCCCTGAACGTCACTTAGCGTACCTTAGAAGCTGCAACGTCTCTAGCACCGTAGCTCTTAACGTCTCTTAGCACCGTAGCTCTACGTCCTAGCGTATATCTTAGATGCTATAACGTCTCTTAGCGTACAGACGCTCTTAGGCTCCTTAAGCTAAGCCGCTACATACACAACCAATCGTCAAACTCGTGATTATACAGACTATATTTTCTCATCCGGATTTGTGACAGTAAGCACCTGCCGCGAGTAATCGCGCGCATCCGCGAGTGAAGCTATGGAAATTCTGGGGTCGCCAAGCATTGTTGGGTTGAGCCTTGGATCAACGAGCCGCTTCGGCTGCGGGTATGGATTGCGGAACGACGAGAACTCGCTCTTCAGGTCGGCAGGCGAGTTATGTGGCGAGTAGTAGTCGTCCTCGTCGTTGTGCTTCCGCTTCCGCCACAGAACAAGCAGCACAATGATGGCTGCGACGACGAGAACGCCGGCGACGGCGCCCACGGCGATTCCGGCGATCGCGCCGCCGCTGAGACCCGATTTCTTGGATGAGCTCGAGCTCGAGTTATTGCTGTTGCCGCCGAGCGACGTCGACGTGCTCGAGGCCGTCACGGTTGTGCGGCTCACCGTCGCGGAGGTCGACGACGACGACGACGTCGTCGTCGTTGCTGATGAGGTCGTCGACGACGATGAGGAAGAGCTCGTGCTCGAGGTCGTCGTCTGGCTCGACGAGCTAGCCGACGAGCTAGCCGAACTAGATGAGGTAGAAATCGAGCTCGAGGTCGTTGAGCTCGATGTTGTTGAGCTCGACGGCGTCGATGACGTCGAACTCGATGGCGTCGAACTCGTAGATGCAGTCGAGCTCGTAGACGTCGTAGAGGACGTCGTAGTCGACAAGGTCGCGCTAGACGTAGTAGACGCGCTTGTTGAGCTCGTCGTCACGGCCACAGCCGCCGTCGTCGAGCTCGAAGACGCGCTTGTCGTCGACGCGCTTGTTGTTTGGCTTGTTGTTTGGCTGGCTGACTGGCTGGTTGCCGACGTGCTCGAGCCTGCTGAGGCCGTCGACGCAGTCATACCGTCGACCAAGTAAACGACGTACGCGTTAGTGCCGCCGCACGCGTGTTGGGTGTCCATCGCGCATGTGTTCGAGCAGGTGCCCGAGTTGGTGGAGTCAGAGCTCGCGGGCACGACGCTGCCGCAGTAGCACGTTGTGCCGCTCAATGCAAATAATGGCATGTTCTCGTCCTCGCAGGTTTGGCCACAGGTGCCGGGTGTGTTCGTCGAGGATGAGGAGATTTCTGTCCAGCCATCTAGGCTTGAGAAGCAGCCCTCCTCGGCGAAATTGTAGAGAATCGCGTTCGCCTGGTTCAGGAGCACGGCGGCCAGCGCCAGCGCGTGAAACGGCATGGTTAAGATGCGAGACTTTTCAGGAGTTAGAATGTCTGTTGTTTTTTGGGGAGACCAAGAAGCCACTGTCGGTGCAGCGTTTCAGGTTCGAGGGGCTTGGCGTGTTAGAAGTTAAAACTCGTCGCGTTTCGACTCTGTCAGTCCTTCGCACACGACTTGTTTCGAGATCTTTATTTGGATTACCGGTAGCCACGTATTTTATTGCGTCCGAGTGAGAATCCTACAATGGAGCAGTAAGGAATGGCGTCAGTGAGGTGATGCGGATTCCCCGTCGAAGGCAATAGCTCGAAAAAAAGTGCTACACAAGTGTTGGGATGAGTTCGTCGTGCAGCGGCTTATGATTGTTACGCAGGGTAGGGTGCGGTAGAAACCTCCTTGAAAAACTAAATATTCGGGGCTGGGGTTCCTCTGGACGCGTTTCAAGGCCGGCTGACGCGTCAGGACTTTGCGCATTTGGCAGCCTCCACAACAAACTGGCCCGACTCACTGAGCCCTGCTTGGTTACGAGCCGAGGCAGTCAAGGCCCGCATGGCTTGAAGCAGAAAAAATAAATTAGTGTTCATAATATGTCCTTACTGACTACCTAGACTAGATAAAGAATGCGGTTCGTTTTAAGTAAAAAGAATGTCTTGGCTCACCCTTCCTGATTGGTTTCGGTCTGGTGTCCGGGTCCTGCGCGGTGGAGAAGATTAGGCACGGCCGGCGGCGCCAGGGACCCGCCCGCGCCGTGGCTAAATAAGGCAGAGTTCAGCGACCCCCAGCGGACGCCGCGCGGCGTTAGCTGGCTGCGCGCCGGCGACGGCGTCTGGAAATGCAAGTAGTCGCTCATATTGAAGTCCGGAGTATGCGGCGTCGCGCGGCCGGGCGTGCGCGGCGTCGCGCACCCCGGCGAGTGCGCGAAGTGCAGCAGCAGCGACGCGCCGTCCGCCGTCGAGTCGTCGCGGCTCCGCTCGGGCGTCCGTGGCAGAACGCGCCGCAGCGGCGGCGGCGTCGACGGCGGCTCGGGGCCGTCCGCGGCGCCGCTCACTGGGTCCAAGGTGAACGCGTTCATGCTGTCATTGATCGTCTCGTCGCGGTCTTCGTCGGCTAAGGTCGTCTCGATGTCGGACTTCGAGAACTCGACGGGCGCGCTCAAACGCTTCTCATCTATGGTCTCATCGCTGTACTGTCTCTGGAGCTGGAATTGGATCCGTCTTTGCTGCAATTGCCGGTCCTCGTGTTCGTTATTGTGCTGCTGCTGCAGTATTTGGATCTGCTGCAAGTGTTGCTGCATCTGTTGCTGCTGCATGTGCTGCTGCAACTGCATCTGCTGCTTCTGGTCCTCTAGATGCTGCCGGAACTCGGACTCTGCGGCCTCCGGAATACTGTTGACGCTGGAGATCCGCGAGATACGCTCGCGCGGGCTCACTATTGAGTGCGCGGACCCGATGCTCGACGTCGGGGACCCGCTCGTCATGCTCGAGCGGCGGCTGATGGAGCGCGAACGGCTCGAAAACGGCGTTTCCATGGGCCGCGGCGACGGGGACGCGCCCTCCAAGGTTTTCGACCTGCGGCGCGACTCAAATTGCGGCGCGACTCCACGATCCGGCGTTTTTTGGGTCTTCGAGCTTGCGTGCGCGAGCTTCGACTTCAGATTGCGCGTGAGGCGCGAAATCTCCGCGTGCCGCAGCAGACGGTTCACGGCATCCTCAGAGCGTTGGTTATCGACCTGACCAGCAGATTGATAATGCTGCATGCTCTTTAACCTCCTCTCGGCTTCGGGCCTACAAAATCGGCGCAAGCGTCGCTGATTAGATGCAAAGGAGAGTGAAATCGGGGTTAGGCGCGAGCGACTAATTACCCTGCAAGGAGACGCGTTCCCGTGTCCGCGTCGCGCCCTACCGCAAGCCACGCCTTGGGAAGAACGCTCTAACGAGATGTAGCCATGCATGTCGGAAGCGCGTGGTATATATGTACTCCGTATAAACTAGCTAGAGATTGTGTCTTTCGTGGCGCGCCGTCGCGAACCGTGCCACGAAAGCCCAGACTATGCCATCTCTATTGGTGCCGGCATTCACCGCCCTGACATACCGATCTGGTTGACCCCACGTTTTTCCCTGGTCCACCGCTGCACATATCTGGGCCCCGTCAAGCAGTTTCCGGCCAGCCTCTTGTTGTCAACCCAGCCACTAGAAATATTGGCGATTCCGCTTCTGCTCAGTAGCAATTAGTCAGCACAAAAAATCAGGCGCTTGCTTGTGATACGCTAGGAACCAGGTAGCAGTAATCGTGCCCGTCGTTTACCGTACCCCGACCCAGGCTACCACCCCCACACGCACGCCACCTGGAACTCTTGACCTACCAGAGCCTCTACATCCCTGCAAGCACACCAATCCTAGATCCATGGCGTCTCAATTGGACACGAAGTTCCGGGGAATCCGAAACAAGCTTTTGACCCAGAACAACGACCGCTCGAAGTACCTTTCTTTGACGTTTGTCCTGACTCTGTATGATGAGTTCAACGCGCTGCTGAAGAGCATGGACGCGGCCGAGGTCGACGCCTCACGCCAGGTCATCAACGAGACGCTGCTCATTTTCTCGCTCGCGTTCATCACAATCGGTCACACAACGGAGTCGATCAGCCTCTACGCAAAAATCATCTCCTTCCGCGCGATCTACGAATTCCTGTCCTGCGCCTTGTACATCACCCCGAAGGAGCTCAGCCTTCTCGAGGCCGCCATCATCAACTCGGAGGTGCAGCCGGAAAGGGACGATGAGGACCAAGGCATTGCGAGGATTCCGTACCTGAACAACGAGATTTGGAACGCAACGAAGGAGATCCAGGTGCTGAACACGAAGGCGGCCGAGGTCATGAACGTCGTGCCCGAGCAGGAGTACCCGCTGAATAGCCAGCTCATCCACCTGCGCCGCGACGTGCTCGCCGAAGTTATCCGCGAGGATTTCAGCCCCGAGCGCCTCGAAGTGCTCCACCATAAGTTCGAGCGCCTCGAGGCGCATGTGGCGAGCGCCTCAGGGACGCTTTCGTCGTATACAAAGCAGCAGTGTGTCGGCGCGCGGCAGCTGCTCGAGTGGTTCAAAACGGGCGTCCAGGAGCGGGACATCGAGAGGGGCGAGGACCCAGAGCTTCTGCCGATCTTTAGGAGACTCAGGGAAATGCTCCCGGAGCTGGACGTGTTCGTGATGACCCGGCGCTGGACGCTCAGGGCAACGGATCTCTTCCAGCACATGGACTACTTGCTGAAGATCATGCCGAAGCTCGTCGTCACGAACTCGAGCTCGTGGCAGCTGGATAGCAGTATCGCGGCGAACTTCGGCGCCTCGAGCGGCGACGGTGCCGCTGACAACATCATGGTGCGGGCGGCGTCGGCGAAATCGGATAAGCACTTCGCGCTTGTGACGTACATGGCGCGGCGCGCATGGTCGCTCATCTACAAGCTGCTGGAGTCCACTGAGCCGGTCTCGGAGGCGCTGTCGCCGTACTACAACCAGCTGCTCACCCTGAAGCGGTGCCTCAACGAAGTCCGGCTAGCCGGCGGCATCAGCAACCTACGAGAGCTCTACCCGTTCCAGATGAAGCTCTCGAGCATGGACGCCTCGCGGCAGGACGGAAAGTTCTACGTGAACGGCGAGGTCCCGCCGGGCCAGGGCGTCATCAACTCGTTGCTGGCCGAGTGCTTCGACCTCGTTTACGAGCTCAAAGTAGAGCTCGAGGAAAAGGGCGAAGATGAGGAGGAGGAAGAGGACGACGACGATGACAAGTCGAAGGTCGAGGATGACGCGTCGAGCGGCGAGGACAGCGAAGACGATTACGACGACGATAATGGAAGCATGCCGTCTCCGACGAAGGAGATGCCGTCGCTCGACGACGCGAGCACGATCAGCGCTTTGCCTATGGATTAAATATTCTAGATATCAGTTTCGAAGTTTATCTGGGTCGACGGGGTCGCCGGTTCGCCGTGGATTGCCAATTCGCCGTGGGTCGCCAATTCGCCGTGGGTCGCCGGTTCGCCGGGAGTCCAGAATTTAGAGTGCGCCGCGGGCACAGTCTGGTGGATCCTGCTCCTCGGCCTCTACGAGCCGCCTCTCAGTACTGCGTATCATTTTTAAGTTATAGACCCAAATGCAAGCCACCGATTGGGTGCACTCGTCTTGGGAACCGAAACAATGAACATAGTGATCCTACTTGAAACTAGCTGGATACTGCAGAAATACTTATTTAGCAACGGACTGGACAAAGGTGATACGAGTTTTCTCGTGCTTGTTGTTGCCGACCTCGTCAACAATGCCTACGGCGAAGTCCGCGTAGCTAATCTTGCTATCGCCGTTCTCGTCAGTGAGCAGAATGTCCTTGCCCGTCAAATACTTTCCAGTGCCCTTGAAGTCGTCGATAAGCAAAGGCGGCGAGACCAACAGCCAGTTGTAGTCGTCGACCTTGCGGTAGTCCTCCAAGAACTTGACACCAGGAAGTGCGTACGGCTTGTACTCCTCAGGGAATTCCGGAGTGTTAACCAGATAAGGTCCGTCTTCCGTCTTTTTGAGAGTACCGGCACCGCCGACGCTGATGATACGCTTAGCACCCGTAGCCTTTGCGATCGTCAAGAGTTTATCGACCGGCACGTCAAAGTGTAGAGCAGTAATCAGAACGTCAATGCCCTTCAGCTTCTCGCTCAGAGCCTCTGGTTCTTGCGCGTCGCCAGCAATCGCTGTGACGTTAGCCGCCTTCGCGATCTTCGACGGATCGCGCGCAACGGCGAGCACAGTTGCACCGCGCTCAGAAAGCGCCTTCACAATCTCAGAGCCAATGTGGCCGCTTGCACCAATAACTCCAGCTTTGATGGTCATATTATAAATGAGAATTACGTGTACCAACTGAGCCGGTCATTCTCGAATATATACTTGATACTCCGTACAGCTCACGTGCCGATTAGCAATTGATAAGTACAAGTTCACGTGGAATGGGCTAAATAGTTTCTGAGCTTGTGGAGGAAGCGCAATAATTGTGGAGGGCTGTTCCTGACTGTGGAAACTTGTAAAGTCCTTTTGAATTGGCGCATTGCCAAAAGCCACTGAGGTCATCTAAGGTCGTATGTGTTATGTGAGTCACATGTCAGATCTATGGACTTGCGCGGCTAGCGTAAACCCCAGGTAGTGTCGCGCAGGCAGTGTCGCGCAGGCAGCGTCGCGCGAATGGAGCCAATAAACCAGAGGCGTGCAGAGGGGGCACACTGAGGCGACAAACGGAATGTATTGAGAGACGTCGCGGTTGAACTTGAGATCGATTTCACAATCCTTGTAGGTGTTAGGAAGGGACTCAAGAGAGATCCACAAAACTTTTTTAAACATTTTCGTTCATTTTGCATAAGCTATGTACTGGCTTTAGACGCCCGCGCCTAAAGCGACCAATTATATTTACCGTCTTCCTGAACTTTCTCCAAGATCTGCTGCGCAATCTCATCGGCGGCCTCGCTCTCGATTTCCGAGTCCGGGGATACTGGCGTGCCTGCGGATGGACCCGACCAGGACTGGTCGGTTTTGAGCTCGAGAGGAGGCTGCAATGCGGAATGAGCGGTGGAATGATGGACGTGCGGTGACACTTGGCCGAAAGGAGAGACCCATGTAGTCGTGCTGACATTTACGGAAGCGACGCTTCCCGACCGGCTGCTCCGCGCGCTGCGCGACACGGCCGATCGTGGAGGAGTTGAGAGTCCCTGAGCGCTAACAACGGTCCCGTGGGGCCCTGGTGACACACCCTCGAACGGTACCGAGACAAACTCTTTGGCTGTGGGAGTTCGAGGTGTGTGGGGCAACACCGTACTTGACGAGGTAGGCGTCACTGGCTCACCAAAACTGGAAGCCGGCATACGCTTCTCCGGCAACTCTATGTTGCCCGGAGCGGACTGCCGGTTCAACATACGTTTTGTCAATGAGCGCTTCAACTCCATGGACTCGAAACAAGAGATGGCTAAATATAATCCTCCGGACAAACTCTCGATTAAATATATTTCATTTATGGAGATGTGCCTCGAGGCCGCGTACCCACGCCCAAACAATTACCCATTTTTGAGATCACGTTATTTAAGGTAGAGGGATTTTTTTTCCTTCCAGATCTAGATATCGGCGTCAGCACGGCTTGTTGCTACGAGCCCGAGCCCAGCTTTAAGAGGTAAAGGAGGTTGTTTGGCTACACATGGTCAGCAAGTTTCGGCCATAATCGACTGCCCCCTTGTATCTACACGTAGCTAAGGCGATCTCGATGTTTTTACCCACTCATCGCGTTTCTCACAGATGTTGTCACATGATATAAATAGAAGGGTTTGAATAAGTGTCACCGCGGGCTAGGTCGCCTGTGGCAAAGGTGCGTCAACCTGGGTTCGAAACTTGAGCAAGGTGCATTCGGCGAAGCTGGGCGACCGAAGAGTGTTTGATAAGAGATGTTTTCATTGGCCCACGCAAAAATAAGCATTACCTTTTAATGATTTTTTATACAAGATCTGGGAAGCGAGGCCTTGCGGTAGTTCTGTTGCTAGACCATGATAAGGCTCATCTCAAATACGTGAGGGATTTAGAAAACAAAAAGATCGGAACCGCAATCCTATGAAGCAAAGGTACGCTCGTGTCGGAGCTTTTGTTCCGCGAACGAAAACTTAATAGATATGCACGTCATTTGGACCTGCAGTCTCGACTCGAATTAATTACCGTCCACTTCCCCGCATAATGCATAGTGTGTACATCTCGACCCGAGCAGTCTAGCAGACCTATAAATGTCATTAGGACATGAACAAATATTGGCCATGATCGCCGTCCATAGCTCGCTATCCCCTTATCTTCAGTCTACCTAGGCCCTCATTACGCATCATGAACGCAGCCGCTGCGTCGGAAATCCTTGATCAACCTGTACTCTTCGTAGACAGGATAGCTGATTCGCCCTTATGGATGTCAAAGCGGCAGCTGAAAATCATGCTCCCTACTGGCCAGCAAGTTGGTACAATCGAGGAGGAGAGCAGTCGATTTGGCACGATCTTAGCAAGACAGTTCGCGCCGGACCGGCGCTCGATCAAATTGATCGTGAGGAACAGCCTAGCACAGCACATCTTCACCATCAAACGGCCCGTGAAGAAGGTCCACGCCACGATCAAATGTTACACCCCCGAAGGCGAGCTCGTGGGGAAAACTCGCCACAACATCCATGCATGGCGCCGCCGATACACAATTTACGACTGTAGGAACATTCTGGAAGCCGGCTCCGATGAAGACGACGAGGTCGAGTCTAAATCTGATCACAGTCCTGATTCAAAGCGCGCAGACGCTGCCGATGTGGACCCGAAATTCGGGTTCATCAATGCGCCGCCAATGTCCTACGATTTTCCAGTGACCACTCCCGGCAAAAAGCCAAAACCCATCGCAAACATCACGCGAAAATGGAGCGGCGTTGGCCGCGAGTTCTTTACGGACGGTGGTTTGTACGCCGTAGACTTCGAGCCTGGAAAAAGCACGGGGTTTCTCGATATGGCTAGGCGGGCTACTCTCGTAGGCACGGCCGTGTTGATAGACTGCGACTATTTTACGTGGAACAGCCAGAACAATAATTCTTTTATGATGACCTCTATGGCGACCTGAGTGGGAAATTTTCAGTATTAAGTATGTATATGCACGGAGTGAGAGGCAATTGTCAGTATTCAGTATGTAAATGTACGGATGTGTGCTCCGCCCGACAACCACTCGCACCAGCAAACAAGACATCAAGAGATGCGGTACGAGCGGTGCGGATCAGCAGAGGTCGAGAACGTGCCAAAACGGCGGTCTCAACGATGTTTTTTCTCGGCGTGCAGACACATCGACAGGCTATAAAAAACATGGAGTCGAATCCAGCATGTCAACTTAAGGCAAGCCTTTTCACAAGAGGCTAGGGCGCACGCGACAGCGCTTTAACGGCAGAAGGCTGCTCGGCACCACACTGCCAGTTCTCGAGATCGGTACTGCGAGACTGTTTCGCACAAGTACATGTGTAAACTAAGAGTGGCAACACAGGCAAACCGACAGTAGATATGAATTCAGCTCCGATGGAACCTCAAAGTATCTGCGTTTAACAATCAGACTATGCTGTGTGTCTATAATAGCTAATTGGCGCGCATTTTTGCTCGACATTCTCATGCGTAAGCCTCGAGCAACAGGGATTGCGTTGCTCATCACGGTTGTCCTGATTGGCATAGCAGATCGTCCAATGAGATTGTGAGTATACAAGAACACGACCTATCAGAGCGCAATCATTTCGGTTGCTATTTCACAAAAAGGGGAAAAAAGGCAATTCGTGCCGAACAAGGGGCAATTTTGACCGACAAAGCCCAATTACTCGAGCGTTGACGCCATAGGTACGCTAACCTAGATTATCTGCGGCCTGTCCGCGCACGCGCGGCTGAGGAAAAATTGTACACATGGTTAGGGACAGTATATCCGGATTCGCTGAGAACGTACAATAGCGCCGGAACTTGTAAGGAAACCAGGGTCGAAGGCCCCTGGATCCCGAATCTAAGCCACGCGGGCTCGAGAAAATGTGAAACGCAGATCTCTTAGAGGGCGCGTTCGAGACGTACGCGTATTGGCGTCTAGCCAATCACGCAGAGATTAATGTCCCAAAGGGTTAGGTCTACATCTTTCCATTATATTATAGAACGGGGGTTCAGTTCCACTCATATCCACATCAAAACCACCCGGTAACCCAAAAAATCTAATATGGCTGGTTCTGCGAAGAAGGGAGCTAAGTTGTTCAAGACGCGCTGCGCCCAGTGCCACGTCGTCGACGACACGAACAAGGTCGGCCCCGGTCTGAAGGGTGTCTTTGGACGCACGTCCGGATCGAAGGACGGTTTCTCGTACTCGGATGCCATGAAAGGCAAGGGAGTCACTTGGGACGAGAGCACTCTCCACGAGTACATCTCGAACCCGAAGAAGTACATCCCGGGCAACAAGATGGCCTTCGCCGGTCTCAAGAAGAAGGCCGATGTCGACGACCTTCTTGCCTATCTTAAGGAGGCCACTGCTTAAATACTGTGTGCCTCATGTACATAGCACGACCTTTTTTCCATAAAAACACCAGCAATTCAGAGACTAGAGCTCATCATAAATCATGTAATAAATAGACTATGCAAACAGCAATGCCTGGACGCTCGCACACTGATTCCCGAGCTTAAGCATTCGAGATCCACCGTCCCTCGTCGACGGCCTTTTATCAGCTGCCGTGTTTCGTTTATCAGTTGCAAGTAAATTCATTAATCACAAGGGCTAGGAAGGGAAAAGGCCAGCGATAACGGCGGATGTCGAAGCTCGGCACCTATGAAGGGGTGTTTATTCCTACGACGCTGAATGTCCTCTCCATCCTGATCTACCTCCGTTTCGGCTATATTGTTGGCGAGGCCGGTGTTCTGGGGTCCCTGGTGCTGCTTTTGTTGAGCTACACGATCAACCTTTTAACGACGCTGTCCTTATCGGCAATCGCTACAAACGGAGTCGTGAAGGGCGGAGGTGCATACTACATGATAAGTCGGTCGCTGGGGCCTGAATTCGGTGGTTCTATTGGAATTGTGTTCTATGTTGGCCAGGTTCTGAACGCTGGCCTCAACATAGTCGGGTTCGCCGACCCGCTAATAAACGCGTTTGGGCAGGAGAACGGGCGATGGCTGCCCGATTCGTGGTCGGATAAGTTCTGCTACGAAACCTTGCTTCTGCTCGTGTGCACGGGCGTGTGCCTGGTCGGGCCCGAACTTTTCGCGCGGTCCTCGAAAATCCTGTTTGTTATCCTGCTCGCAGCGACGCTCGCCGTTCCTGCGAGCATTCTGTTTGTGAGCCCGTTTTTCGTCAGCGAGTATGATGCGTGGTACACTGGCCCGAGCTGGTCGACGTTAAAGAGCAACTGGATGCCCTCAAGCTCGTTTGGCGGGAGTTTGTTCGGCATCTTCTTCTCGGCCACGGCCGGGATTCTGGCCGGCGCCAGCATGTCCGGCGATTTGACCGATCCCTCGCGATCGATCCCTCGCGGAACACTCGCCGGCTTACTGCTCACTTTCACGATGTACGCTCTTGTGATCATAGCGTTGGGGCTCAGCGCTTCACGGCCGTTGCTCGAGTACGACTTAGACGTGATTAGCGACATCAACGTGCTTCCTGTCCTCGTTTTACTCGGCGAGTTTGCAACGTCGATATTTTCTGCGCTAATGGGCGTGTTCGGGGCGGCAAAGCTGCTCGAGGCCATTGCGCAGGACAATGTTATGCCCGTATTAGGACCGTTCAAGGGCACGCGCGCCGCAATCCTGGCCACGTACGTGCTAACACAGCTCACGATTTTGCTGGACGTGGACCAGATCGCTGTGTATATTACGATGGCCTTTTTGATGACGTTTGTTGTTTTGAATTTCGCGTGCTTTCTGTTGGAGGTCGCGTCTGCGCCGAACTTCCGCCCGAGTTTCAAGTACTTCAACTCGGCGACGGCGCTCACGGGGTTCATTGTATGCATTGTGGCGATGCTGGCCGCAGATATGATCGCTGCACTCGTGATTCTGCTCGTTGGTGTGGTTGTGTTTGGCGCCATTCACTCCTTCTCAGAACCAAAGGCCTGGGGAGACGTCTCCCAGTCGATCATTTATCACCAGGTCCGTAAGTATCTGCTCAAATTGAAGCAGGATCATGTGAAGTACTGGAGACCCCAGATTCTGCTGTATGTCGACGATCCAAGGTCTGGCTGGCAGCTGATCCGGTTCTGTAACTACTTGAAAAAGGGGGGTCTTTTCATCCTGGGTCATGTTGTCATCACATCGGGGAAGTCGTTCCGCCACGAGGCGATCGAAATCGCGCGCCAGAAAACGGCCTGGGAGAAGATTCGGGACATGCATAAGATCAAGGCCTTTTTTCAGATCACTGCCGGTCCTTCAGTGACCTGGGGCGCACGGAACGTGTTTCTCGGCTCCGGATTGGGCGGCATGCGCCCGAATATCTCAGTATTGGGATTCTACGATGAGAACGAGTCTGGGCAGAACCGCGTCTTCACACAAGTAGACATTCAAACGCTACCTACGGACCAGATGCGTAAGGAGAAGCATTTGAAGCTGCCGCAGTGGATCGAGGTTATCGAAGATCTGCTGACAATGGGCTCGAACGTCTGCGTGTGCCGTGGGTTCATGGATGCCGACTTACCGGCACCGACGTCGCTTTGGAAGCTTTTCACGCATCATCACCAGCGTCCTGAGGCCGAGTCCTTTATAGATCTCTACCCGATCCAGATGAAGGCTAATTTACAGGACTTGGCGGACCAAAACCAGAACGTGACCTCGATAAATTTCGACACGTACACTCTGATCCTTCAGCTCGGCTCGATTCTTCATTCAGTGAAGGCGTGGTCGACCACGCATACCTTACGAGTCATTGCGTTTGTCGAGTGCGGCACCGAGATCGAGCGTGAAACCAGCCGCATCAACGAGCTATTACAGACCCTGCGGATCCAGGCGCAGGTCATTGTTTGCAGCCTTGACGTTGACAACTACGCCTATGACGTGATTGTGAAGGGCCGTGAGGACGCGGACGGGTCTGTGAAAAAGGCGCTGTCAGAATCTAATTGGTACCAGCGGCTCTGTGAGGCGCGCGAGTCGGGTAACGTCATGAAGTATAGCCACCAAAAATTTGTCGTGCCGCAGGCTATTGGCAAGCTGCGCCGCCGCGCGTTCAGCACTCTGCAGGAGCTCGGCGTTGCCCATTCCATGCAATCCACGCACTGGCCACGGTCGAGCTTGCAGGCGATGGCAAAGGCCACGAACAGAGAGGAGGAATCGAGCGACGACGAGAGCGAAGTGGTTGTGGAAGACATTCACAACAATGATACAGGGGAAATCGGTCCCAGCTTTCAAGACGAGCCAATGGATGCCTCTCAATTGTTGCCCACGCCCGCGCCGCGTTCGCGATCCCGCGAGCCGGAGTCGGATGAGCTCAGTTTCAATGATCTGCCGGCCAGCGCCCAGCACCTCATTCTGAACCACTTGATGCGGCGCATATCTAAGAACGCGACCGTGTTGTTCACGAACTTGCCAGCACCGGCTTTGGGCACTCACAATGACGAAACAGCGTCTCTGAAGTACTACCGCTTGTTAAGGCTCCTGTGTGACGGGCTTCCTCCAACATCGCTCGTGCACGCGCAGACTATGACCGTGACGACAGATCTATGAAAACTTATAGGCTAGAGTTTACAAATCATGCGAATAAATAAGTCATTTTTTCGGGGTCCTCGTCTCCGAACTTGTACTCAAGCGCGATGTTCAAATCACGCGGATTCACGTCGCTCGGCTTGATGCTCATGCGGCCCTTGATCTCTTCCCCCGTGTAGCAGTCGTAATTCGTGCGTGTATAGAATACGGTCTGCTTCCAGTGGGTCTCCTGGCTCGCCGGGCCTGTGGAGAATTGGCTCGGATGGCTGACCTTCTTGAACTCCGTGTCGAACCAAACAACAAAGCCGTGGACTTTGTCGTTATCGGTGCAGACCAGACTGAACTCCTGGTCAAAGGCGAGCTGCTCCTTGGTCACGGTGTAAAGATCTATGGCAAACAGGTCCGAAGCGGGCGTTATCAAAGCGTTCATGTGCACGCAGTCGACCAAAGGTTCGTGCAGGGCCAGCTCCTTAAATGCCGAGAGATCAAAGCCGTAAACGGAATCCCAGAATTCGATTTTCTGAGACTTGTAGTCGCTGTCTTCGATAGCGGCGATCCGCATAATGGCTCTATCCGGGAGAATCAAACCGTCCGGTTTGAGATATTTGTCGCGTGCATAGAGCACTGTGTCCAGCATAGCCTCGTACAACAAAAAATAGCCCATCCATTCGCTCACAATGATGTCTACTTGGTCGTAGGGAAGCTCGACCTCCTCCATTTTGCCCTGAATGAGGGTGATTTTATTCTCGAGGCCGTTATCAGCCACAACTTTGCGGGCCATTTTGATGATGTTGGACCTGTCTACACCAATGACATGCTTGGCACCTGCCTTGGCCGCGAACATCGACAGAATTCCACTTCCACAGCCAACGTCGAGCACAACTTTGCCCCTAAACTGGTCTCGGTTCTGGAAAATTGCATCGCGGTACGAAACTGTGCGTACCTCGTCTTTGAGCATCTCCTCGTGGATGCCAAAGTGGTCGTACGATCGGAAATAGTGCTCGTCCGACGCAGTCAACTCACTCATATTTTTTTTTCAGCAGGGTAAAGATAAATGCGGAAGAGATAAATACCTCTTAGATAGAGCAGAAGAATTTACGACAGTGGAACGAATTTCGGTAGAGAGGATAAAACATATTTAGGTAGAGAGGATAGAACGAATTCAGTAGAGTACATAATTAGGCTAGATGTTTGTCACTGGTCAGGGACCCATCTGGTTGTTGAGTAATTGCGTTCTTGTGCTCTTTGCGATTCGCGATTTTAGGAAGTGCACCAACGTGAAACTACATTTCGAAACGACGCCGAGTGTACTTTACAGAGCTCTTGCTTGATAAGCTGCGCTATCAAGACGAGCAGCGACGGGGCGTGGGAAAGGGGCACTGTCACTAATATTTCACGCTGGCTCCCGTATAATCTCCCCGAGGTGATCAGATTGCATGTCGAATTTCTTATGTTATATCAATTGTTCTACATCCTATACGGGCAGCTAATATGAACGCTAATCGTAGAAGTTGGCAATGCCGAGGGCGTGTCACCAACGGCCGGATAAATTCACGCCTTCTGTGCAGGGCGTCCTAATGCGGCACAACGTTAATTAGATATCTTTTACGAGGTCTGCTCACGGTGCGTATGCTTTGAGCACATCTGTTCAAGTCCAATATAATCTAACCACCTTCCGCAGGCATACGGCCTTTCTTAACGTCGTTTCCGATCCCGTCTCACGTGCGCTTCTCCGTTCTGGAGTCTATGCAGTGGAAGCGGCCGAGGGCGAAGGGTCCATGAACGTAAGGAGACGAGTTCGTGAAATAATCGGCGTTCTTTTACGAATCATGCTTCGCAGAACGAAAATTCTCGTGCTAGCGATCGTCCTGTGTATTGTTTCGCTCGTTCTACTCAACCATAATCCCAATGGTAAACCAATAGGTGTGTCCGACGCGTTTCACACGATGCCGATAGAGGAGGCGTGCCGCGCCTACTTCGATGAGTTCATGTTAAAGGGCCAGAATGGCGTGCCAGAAGCCACTTTCAAAGAACGGGTGCAGGCCATGCGCATTTACGGTTCCTGTGTGTTCTCACATCCGACGATGGTCTCTAGAAACCAGGAATTCACTGCGAAAGTTAGGCAAAAGATTCTGCCGATGATAAAATCAAACGTCAATATAAACCCGAACCGGTACCACCAAAAGGATGGGATTGTCATTGCTGCAGAGGACGCGACTATGGCTGCTCGCGCCGTGGCCGTTGTTCGGACATGGCAAAGCAAGTTACCGATTGAGGTTGTGCATTGGAACCCGCTAAGCGATGAGGAGAAAAGGATGATCAAGACCGCGAGCGGAAAGCTGAAGCCCTCGTTCAGGGACGCGAAATCGTACTTGGCCGACGATTACGTGGATTCCGTGACGCCGTGGGCTTTGAACTGGCTCGCCATTATTTTCAGCGAGTTCTCGAGGGTCATTTTCATGGAATCGGACACGGTCGCACTCATGCGGCTTGACTCGCTTTTTCAAAGCTCCGAGTTTGAAGATACGGGTTCATTGTTGTTCCGCGACCGTTTGATCCCAAATGAGTACTTTTCTGCGAAAGAGCAGCAAATCTACACGGCTTTAATGCCGACTCTAGAGGAGCTAGTCGCGTTCCGAATGAAAATAGATCAGGCTGATCGCAAACTGTTCGAGCAGAGTGCTCTCAAAAACCAGGTGAGCGGCGGCCTGTTCATGATAGATAAGCGGCGGCACATCATCGGTTTGCTCATTGGACTGATGATGCAGATCGAGCCGCTGACGAGTGATCCGGTCGTCGGTTGTAAAGAATTGATGTGGATAGCCCAATACATCGCCGGCACCGAGCCCGTGGAATTCCATGAGCAGTATCCTGGAGCCGTTGGTACACTAGTTACCGACTCCGAGGGAAGTCGCGAAGTCATTTCGACGCATCTGATGCACATGAATAATGACCTGGATTGGATGTGGATGAGCGGTGGCATGCGGGCATGCCCTTTCGACTCATGGGACGAGGACTGGGAAAACACGCCCCAGCTGCGGAGTAAATACGCAGACAAAGGTGCGCTGAAAAGAACTCATGAGGTGCTCATACACCCGCATCACATCTTGGTGCCGCCGATCGAAGAGGATGCCTCTTGGAGCACTTGGCAGCCCTGGACGCGGTTGCCAAATGAAGGGTGCCGTGGGTACTTCTGGCGAGCTAAAGACTCACCTGCAAGACCAGGCAGGATGAAAAAGCTCGGGGAAGATGACGTTAGCGATCTGGATGACGTGCGGCGAGCATGGAGGAATCCAACGGATCCCAACAAATGATGTGTAGTATTTGTTATTTATTTACATCATAAAAGTATCATTATGCATAAGTTTTTTTCGTCTCTTAGCAGAGGTAGTAAGCGATTCGGCGCAGCGGGTTCTTACGCATCTTGTTGTACGCCTCCTCGTTCTGGCGTTCTATTTCCGCCATGTCTAGAAGCCGAACACCAGAGTCCAAGTCCATGTCCATGTCAAAAAGCTTGAATCCCCAGTTGCCTGTCGTTTTTTTAGTGTAGATTTTGTGGCCAATGAACAGGGCGAGTTGGCATGGTACCGTCAGATCTTGCTGGAAGAAGTACTGGGCAATCTTGTTGCCATCAGTCTCGTCAGATGGCGTGGCTGAGGGCCAGAATTGCAAGCAATACACAAAGACGATAATCCCACCACCAATCACGGCTCCTAAGATGCCAAACGGCGAGCTGTAAACAAGCTCCTTCAATGAACGGCCCCTGCGGCGCATCATGAGCCGGAACTTGATGTGCACTAAGCAGATCGAGGACCAGCAGTACAGGAATGCCAGCTGCGCGAAGGCATACAGCCAGTTGAACACTTGGTTGTACTCGTTACTCGCTGCAACAAAGCAAAGCAATGCAAATGTCAAAGTAACGAGAGTCGCAAAAACCGGCCTACCACGGCGGTCGACATAAGCCAACCATTTAGGAGCCATGTTGCTCATGGCGAGTCCGACGAGACTGCGATTTGTCGCGTAGGCAGCCATGTTCGAAACGCCAATCACCGAGCAGATGATGACGGAATTAAAAATAGAAGGAAGCGCGTGGATTCCCGATAGTTGCAAGGCGCGAATGAACGGCGAGCCAGAGCCTGAATTTGAGCTGCCGATTTGATTATCAGTGTATGGCACACAGAAGCCGATCATAATCACTGGAGTCATGAACACAATGAGCATTCGCCAGAACGTCTGTCTCGTAGACGATGGAATAGACCGGACGGGGTTTGAAGTCTCTCCGGCGGCCAGGCCAGTGACCTCAGTGCCTGCATAAGCAAAGCTTGCTGAAACAATCACGATAATCACGCCTTTGAATCCATTGGCAAATGCCCCAGGATCATGGTAGTACTTGCCGCCGATGTACTCGGGACGGTCGTGCACGCCGCCGTTCACGTAGATTACCGAGAAAATCAGCCAGCCGATTACGGCCAAGATCTTGATCAAGCCAACAAAGAATTCTACTTCGGCGTACCCGCGCGAGCCTCCGAAGAAGTGAATGCATACGTTGAAAACATAGATGATCGCTACCCAGGCTACCGGGTTAACTTTCGCGGCTGAATTGTTGTCGCCATGCCAATACTGCGTTAATTCAGCACCGGCAATTATTTCCAGTGGACTGGATACCATGTAGCCAAAACAGTAAATCCAACCGATGGCAAACCCCCAGCTCTCGTCTAAGAACCGTGTCGCTAGCTGAGCCATGGGGTTCACAGTAGGATAGCGCAGATTAAGTTCTGCTGTACTCATCATAACCAGCACTAGTGCAATGCTCATAAGACCAAAGCCAATGATGAGTGCTGCGGGCCCCGCTTGCGGCAACGTGTTGCCAGTTCCGATAAAAAGACCCGTTCCAACACCCGCAGAACAGGTAACAACAATAAGGTGTCTTCGTGAGAGCGACGGCGCTGCACGCGCCATTTGATGCTGTGTAATTTCTACCGTACTCATGCCGGAAGGATCGAATCCGAGTTCTTCCTCGGTGGGACGCTTGAAACTCGATGGCCGGAATGCATCATACCAATGGGAGTACGATTTCACTGGAGAATAAGGCTCGAGAGACTTGCGGGGATCGAGAGGAATGTCGAACATCTCGGCACCCGACGCATCTGCCGAGTTTTCCGAGTCTAAATAGTTTTTCTCGTTTTCAAACATCGAGCAATTTTTCCTTATTGTAATTTTTTTTACAAATCAGAGTGCGAATGCGTCCAAGAAGACTGGTGTCTCGGTATGTTCTGACTGAGATTTTTCCGATTAATAGTCGCTCTGCATAAGGCTTGGGGTAGTAGCATCGTATAGTATTGGCACTTAATCCAGTTTGATCACGTGGTAAAACTCTTTTCGCTCAATCTTCTCTAAATTTCAAAGTTAAATAGAGCAAACATCGACGCGTGTTGTGGTGCTAATCTTAATTTTTTCGTTACACCTTTATTGCCTTGTTTCTTTCCCACAAACAAACTATTTCAATTTAGCATTTGCGGTGGCAAAAATATCTCGGGGCGTGCATGCATGTAAGCAGAGAGAATGAAAAACGCGGAGAATGCGCTGAGAAAAAAAGTTCTAAATAAGCTGTGACATATGGTAATACTTTTTGATTAGTAGCTACGAACACGTTGGTAATTTATCCATTGTGATATGATGCTCACAAGTGCATTCAAATATAAGTTCCCATCAGCATTCACCGAACCTGGTCGCTTAGGTCAGCCGGTCGGCCCGACAAGCCGAGGCTATCGGAATCTTCTCAATAAAAGAGTCATATTCGTCTGGCGCACAATAAATTGCACACGAGAATTGGTATTACCTGATATGTAGTGTCGCGTACTAAGACAGAGCGAGTTTACGCCTCTGTCAAATTTTTTTTGGAATTTTTCAAATTAGGGCTCGCCGCTTGGAAATTTCATGCGATGATCGACTACAAGGGAAAGCTGGTTCTCGCGCCTATGGTGCGCGTGAGCGAGCTTCCCATGCGCAAATTATCCCTGAAATACGGTGCCGATCTCGTGTGGGGCCCTGAAATTGTGGATAAGCGGCTTCTCGCGAGTCGCCGTGTATGGAATGAGAAATTGAGGACCTACGACTACGTAAACCAAAAAAATCATACGAATCTCACATGGAGAACGTCTCCATCTCTAGAGAAGGACAAGGTTGTTTTCCAACTCGGCAGCTCTGACCCCCAATTGGCTGTGGAAGCGGCGAAAATCGTGGCGCCTGATGTTGCTGGGATCGACTTGAATTGTGGGTGCCCAATGCCCTTCAGCACGCACGCTGAGATGGGCTCGCGCCTTCTCTTTGTTCCCGACAAGCTGGTCGATATTTTGTCGAGTTTGGTCCGAGAGGTTGGTAAACCGTGGGGCATTTCGATCAGCGCCAAAATCCGGATTCTCCCCGACGAGAGTGAGACCTACAAACTCGTGAAGCGCATTGTGAGTACAGGGATCTCGCATCTTACTGTGCACTGCCGTACGCCTCCGATGCGGCCGCGCGAGCCGGCGCGTTATGAGTTCATGCCCGAGATCGCGAAAATTTGCCACGATGCAGGGATCACATGCTATTTAAACGGCGACGTGCAGAGCAGAAAGCATTTCAACGAGCTCAAAGCGAAGCTGGGTATTGACGGCGCGATGATCGGCCGGGCTGCGCAGGATAACCCATCGTGTTTCAGCGAGTGCGACATGGTGCCGATCTTACAGATATGCCGTAGTTTTCTGGACGCGTGCAAGGAATACGATTTCATCGCTCCACATGCAAAGTATAATTTGATGAACTTCGTGGAGGGCAAGTCGCCAGAGCATGCGAAATTCCGGCGCGCTAAAACGATAGAGGCTCTGGAGGAGGCCCTGAGAGGAGGCCCTGAGGAGGATGCTGCTGAGGCTGCTGAGGCTGCTGTGGAGACTGCTGAAGATGCTGCTGAAGACAGCGCTGAGCTCAAGAGAAAGCACGACAAACTAGAGCCCTCTGCGAAAAGAGCACGCGTGGCATGAGTGGACTTGATAGACTTAACTCGATGTAGATTATGACTTATATGAAGGCTCTCGAGCCCACAGAAGGCCCTCAGTACCTGCGCTCATCGGGGTTGAAAGAAGTCCGTTCATGATCGTTGGCTCATTCTATATACATTAATTCAGGGTGATTGCCTCGACCTCGACGTCCTCCTCGCCAGGCGCGACCATCCGCTTGAGCACGCACCAGCCCGCAGTGAAGCCTGTCAGCAAGCTTGCCGAAATAAGCATTGGCCTCAAGCCCTTGGTCGCGCGCCACAATGCGCCGGTTGTGGCGCCAGCAACCAGGCTGCCGGCGTCGTCGTGCACGCCGCCCCGGAGCTGATCGATCGTGCCGTTGATGACGTTGTAGGTGAGTGTGAGGCAGCCGCAGAGGTTACCGAGGTATGGTCCTCTGCGCGTGATGGAGTTCAGAATGGCGTTTGTGCGCAGCTTCGCCGGCATATCCGCCGACGTCGACCGGAGACCCTCTGAGAGTCCGAAAAAGCCGCCGGTGCCCAGACCAAGCAGATACATAGCACCTGTGCCGTAACTGAGGTCCTCGAAGAAGCCGCGGGAGGCGATAAGACCGTCGGCCTGCTTCGTGTTCGTCTCCAGGTCGAGATATTCGAGCTGGGGTGATCCGAGGTTCGCCATCGGATGCAGAGTGGCGGCGTCGAATGCCGTGGGGATTACTGAGGGCGCCGCCTCCGCGGGCTCCTTGCTCTTGTTTTGTGAGGGGAGAATACCGAACATGGATACCAACTCACACTGAAATTGTAATTTTTCAGGGTTCGGTGTGCCCGCGACCCAGCCTGAGTGAGTCCAACGCAACCCGTAGATGAATAGATTATCTATCTAAGTGACTAAAGAGCCTTTTTTCTTGTTTGTTGTTTTGATCTGTTAAGAGATAATCGTGCTGATCAGAATATGACTCGTTTTAATTGAAACTGATCGCGCTAAAACCCCGGAGATCCTCCCGCATATTACTCTCGCAACCGTGTTATCCTTAGACCTTGGCTTCCATTTCTGGCTGCTTCACTTGCTGGGTTTCGCTAAGGAATGAAGCGTCTTCGCAATGAAGTCGCCTTCGCATCTGCAGATGTTCTTTATCTTTTCTTATCAGTGAAGGGTTGTAGCATCAAACATACAATCTTATGACATCCTGGCCGCCTAAGTGGACGCAGGCTTCACGCCGGTCTCCATGGCATGCAGCGGCTCTTGCTGTGCTCGCTTTGCTTCTTGTCGGCTCTTTTGTCCGGTTGGACCTTGGTGCGGCGGCGACCGGCTGGAACGGTACTTGGCGCCCTGATCCGAGCCTTGATAAGACCGGCGATCGCGCGGCCGTCGCCAGCGACTCGAAAATCTGCTCACAAATGGGCCTAGACGTTTTAAAAAGCGGCGGTAACGCTGCCGACGCGGCTGTGACCGTGGCCCTGTGCATCGGCGTTGTCGATCCGCAAAGCAGCGGGATTGGCGGCGGCGGATTCATCACGGTGCGGCTCGCGAACGGCACGGCGTTTGTGATCGACGCGCGCGAGACGGCTCCGGCGGCAGCGACGAAACACATGTTCGACAGCGACGCGATCTTGTCGAAATATACAGGGCTCGCCTCCGGCGTCCCCGGCGAGTTGGCAGGCCTTGAGAAGTTGTGGAAAATGGCTGGGAGTCCCGGCAAGTGGGCTGATCTTGTGACACCTGTGGCCGAGCTGAGCCGGGACGGGTTTCTGCTCGGCGAGTCGACCGCGAAGGCCGCGCAGTCGTTTCCGCAGTTGATGGAGACCCTGGGATACTCTGACTATTTTGAGCAGCGCATGGAAGGCTCGGGCTGGTGCTGGTTATACGGGGATCAGGAAAGATGCGCAGCTGCGGCGAACAGAGGCTCTCCGCAGGCTGGCTGCTTGATCAAGCGGCCGGAATTGGCGGAGACTCTATTCACGGTCGCGCGCGAAGGCGCGCATGCCTTTTATCACGGCGACATCCCTGAGCATCTCTGCCGGGCGACGGAGGCCGCCGGCGGCATTCTCACGCCCGCGGATTTCGCGAACTATTCTGTAGTCGTGCGGCCGGCTCTGCACGGCAGATTCGACGGTCTCGAATTTGTCACGGCGCCGGCGCCAGCGTCGGGACCACCGCTAGTCATGGGACTACGCGTCATCGACGAATTGCGTCATGACTCTGTAGATACTGAGACGCAGGTGCACCGCATGGTCGAGACGATGAAATGGATGGCGGCCGCGCGTTCGGAGCTCGGGGACCCGGCGTTTGTGCGCAGCCCGCGCGCCGGCGAGATCACGTCGGAGGAGTGGGCGCGTGCCGTTGTCGGGAACATCAGCGACTCCCACACACTCGACTCGTGGCGCGACTACCACCCATCATACGAAATGAACGAGCCGCACGGAACGACGCATTTCTCGATTGTTGACGAGCAAGGCAACGCCGTTGCTATGACGACGACGGTGAATTTGTTGTTTGGGAACGGCGTGTGCGACAGCAAGACTGGCGTCGTGATGAACTCGGAAATGGACGATTTCAGCACGCCTGTGCGCCGTAATTTATTCGAGCTCGCGCCGTCGATCTACAACTTCGTTGAGCCGGGCAAACGGCCGCTTTCGTCCACGGTTCCCATGATCATGTACAACGGCAGCACGGGCGAGGTCGACCTTGTAATCGGCGCTGCCGGCGGGTCGCGCATTCTGACCTCGGTGTTTTTGGCGGTGTGCCGGATGTACGGCGAGTCTCGCGTCAGCGGCTTAGAGGCCGTGGCCGCGCCGAGGTACCACCACCAGCTAATCCCGGAAGTCATTTCTCTCGAGCCCGGATTCGACTCAAAGCTTGTGAAGAGTCTCGAGGCGAAGGGCCACGAGATTGAGTACAGTGTGCCGCGCACAGCTCTCAATTTGGTGCGAAGAGAAGGCGGCAAGTGGCATGCTGTCTCTGATTTCTACAGGAAACGCGGGCTTGGTGCTGCATACTGATATGGACTTGCATTACGTGTATACCGATTGTGATGCTACCACCACTAACAATTAATGGACCTCTCACAAAATAGATATGTATAGCTCTCACACAATTAGTAGAGCCCTCAAAATTAGCAAAGAGTACCACAACTGCGATTTTGGCTTACTCTATGTTTACTGTACTTTGGTAAGGGCTTTCGGCAACCGCCATTGTTAGACTTTCATAGCCTTCGTCGCGTCGGCCTCAGACACGTGACCGTGACCCTGCGCCCATGTTAACCGTTGGGGAAGTAGTACTTAAGCAATTAGTTAGTGGAGTTGTGTCACTGCGACCGGCCTCGTCGCGGACTCAGACCATCTATATAGATATCCAGAATAGACTATGATAGTTACGAAGCCCGCTACGCGTGAGATTGGCAGACCCTCTCGAATGCATGCATGCGGTTTAGGTCTCCCCCTGAGGGAGCAGCATGGCCCCAGCCGATACAGTTTACACCCAGCTAGTAGCCCACGAGTTTAGTTATCTGCAGTCCCTCCACGACCACCGAATATTCCTCAAGCCCATGCCTGCCTTCTGCGACGCGTAACAGCTGGCCGCTAGCCGGTTGGGGAGGTCCCCAACCACGGCGTACCCTACCATAGGGAAAGTGCGTTGAAATTTCATTCCTACACTTCTCCTGACCAAAAAAGATGTCGCTTGCCGAGAGACGGGTGATGCCCCAATACGCGGGCGTCGACCTGGCACCGCATTTCTTGGGTCTGAACTCTTTAGAGGTAGCGAAGCCCTCTGCAGTACGTGATTTTGTTGCCGAGCGCGGCGGGCACACCGTGATCACGAGTGTGCTCATCGCGAACAACGGCATCGCTGCAGTGAAGGAGATCCGCAGTGTTAGAAAATGGGCGTACCAGACGTTTGGCGACGAGCGCGCGATCAGCTTTGTCGCCATGGCGACGCCCGAGGATCTGGAAGCGAATGCGGAGTACATCCGCATGGCCGACCAGGTCGTGCCCGTTCCTGGCGGCACGAACAACAACAACTACGCGAACGTCGATCTGATTGTGGACGTCGCGGAACAGACGGGCGTGCAGGCCGTTTGGGCCGGCTGGGGCCACGCCTCGGAGAACCCGCTTCTTCCCGAGAAGCTCGCGGCCTCGCCGCAAAAGATCGTGTTCATCGGCCCGCCCGGGTCGGCCATGCGCAGTCTGGGCGACAAGATCTCGTCGACGATTGTTGCGCAGCACGCGAAAGTGCCCTGCATTCCGTGGAGCGGCACCGGCGTGGACAAGGTCTGCAAGGACGAGAAGACCGGTCTCGTGAGCGTTGACGAGGAGACGTACGCCGAGGGAACGTCGCAGAACGCCGAGGATGGGTTCAAGCGCGCGATGAAGATCGGGCTTCCCGTAATGATCAAGGCGAGCGAGGGCGGCGGCGGTAAAGGTATCCGCAAGGTCGAGCACGAGCAGGACTTCATGAGCTGCTACCAGCAGGTCGAGGCAGAGATTCCGGGCAGTCCGATTTTCATCATGAAGCTCGCCGGCAGCGCGCGGCATCTCGAAGTGCAGCTGTTGAGCGACCAGTACGGCAACAACATCTCGCTGTTCGGCCGCGACTGCTCTGTGCAGCGCCGGCACCAGAAGATTATTGAGGAGGCTCCTGTAGATATTGCGCCGCCGTCGACGTTCGCGGAGATGGAGAAGGCTGCCGTCCGCCTCGGTAAACTCGTCGGCTACGTGAGCGCCGGTACGGTCGAGTATCTCTACAGCCACGAGGACGACAAGTTCTATTTCCTGGAGCTGAACCCGCGGTTGCAGGTCGAGCACCCGACAACGGAAATGGTCAGCGGCGTGAACCTGCCGGCCGCGCAGCTGCAGATCGCGATGGGTATTCCGCTGGATATGATCACGGACATCCGCATGCTCTACGGCGCGGACCCGCTGTCGCTGCGGCCCATCGACTTCGAGTTCAAGGACCCGGAGTCTCTGAAGTACCAGCGGCGGCCCGTGCCGAAGGGCCACACGACGGCGTGCCGCATCACAAGCGAAGACCCCGGCGAGGGCTTCAAGCCGAGTGGCGGAACCATGCATGAGCTGAACTTCCGGTCGAGCTCGAACGTCTGGGGCTACTTCAGTGTCGGCAACCGCGGCAATATTCACAGCTTCAGCGACTCGCAGTTCGGCCACATCTTCGCGTTTGGCGAGACGCGTGAGGCGAGCCGCCGGTCGATGATCGTGGCGTTGAAGGAGCTGTCCATCCGCGGCGACTTCCGCACGACGGTCGAGTACCTCATCGGGTTGCTCGAGACGAAGGACTTCGAGAAGAATACGATCACGACGGCGTGGCTCGACGAGCTGATCAGCCGCCGCATCACGACGGAGAAGCCGGACAAAAACATCGCCGTGCTGTGCGGCGCGGCGGCGAAGTCGCACACGGAGACGGCCGCGCTCACGCGCGGCTACATCGCCGCCCTCGAGAGAGGCCAGGCGCCGCCGAAGGACGCGATGAAGTATCTTTACGAGATCGACTTCATCTACGAGAACGAGCATTTCCGGTTCACGTCGACGCGCTCGTCGCCGGAGTCGTACCGCCTGTTCCTCAACGGCTCGTCCGTCGAGGTGTCTGTGCGCGCGCTGAGCGACGGTGGAATGCTCGTCGGCATCGACGGCAAGTCGCACGTCGTTTATTGCAAGGACGAGATGGGAAACACGCGCATCAGCGTCGACTCGAAGACGTGCTTGCTCGAGGTCGAGAACGACCCGACGCAGCTGCGCACGCCGTCGCCGGGCAAGCTCGTGCGGTTCTTGGTGGAGGCCGGCGACCACATCTCCGCGGGCCAGGCCTACGCCGAGATCGAGGTCATGAAGATGTACATGCCGCTGATGGCCCAGGAGGAGGGCATTGTGCAGCCGATCAAGCAGAGCGGCGCGACGCTCGAGGCCGGCGACATCATCGGCATCTTGACCCTTGACGATCCGAGCAAGGTGAAGCGCGCGTCGCAGTTTGTCGGCCAGCTCCCGGCCATGGGCCCGCCGAGCGTCGCGAGCACGAAGAAGGACTTCCGCTACTCGCAGCTGCTCGCGACCTGCGAAAACATCCTCGATGGCTACGACAACCAGGTCGTCATGGTGCGCACCGTGAAGGACCTGCTCGAGCTTTTGCGCGATCCGGACCTGCCGTTCGCGCAGTGGAACCAGCGCGTCTCGGCCCTGCACAGCCGGCTGTCGCCGTCGCTCGACCAGAGCCTCGACGACCTCGTGTCGCGCGCGAACGAGGGCCACCGCGTGTTCCCGGCGAAGCAGGTGCAGCGCACGATCGCGAAGTTCGCGCCGGCCGACGCAACGCTCTACAATGAGACGGTGAAGCCGCTCGTCGAGATCGCGAACGACTACGCGAACGGGCTCGAGGCACACGAGTTCCTCGTGATCTCGAGGCTGCTGCTCAAGTACTACGAGGTCGAGAAGCTGTTCTCGGGCCGCAACACCGAGACCACGATCCACGCACTGCGCGAACAGCACAAGGACGATCTTGCTTTTGTTGTGAGCGCCGTGATGTCGCACTCGCGTGTGTCGAACAAGAACAACCTGCTGCTGCAGCTCCTGGCCGAGTACGACCCGCACGTCCACGCGTCGGGCACGGTTGCGACGTACTTGCGGCCGACGCTCAAGCTGCTGACGGAGCTCGATGACCAGCACGCGTCGGCGAAGGTCGTGCTCGGTGCGCGCGAGCTCATCATCCAGTGCTCGCTGCCGACCATCCACGAGCAAAGCGAGCAGATGGAGCACATTCTGAAGAACAGTGTCATGGGCAGCTCGTACGGCAGCACTTTTGAGAAGAAGCGCCGTCTACCGGAAATCTCGTTGCTGCGCGAGCTCGTGGACTCGAAGTTCTCCGTGTACGACGTTCTCTACCAGTTCTTCACGAACGCGGATCCTTACATCGTGCTCGCGGCCGCCGAGGTCTACGCGCGCCGCGTGAACCGCGCGTACGCTGTAGGCAACCTGCAGCACCACTTGGGCGACATCCCAGCCGTGACCTACGATTTCGAGGTCGAGCGCAACGACGGCGGCGTGCTCACGCGCCACGGGTTTGTGTGCCCTGGCGACTACGACGATCTCGCCGAGTGCTTGGACCGCGCAATCGAGCTCATGCCGAAAAAGGCCGTGCGCGCACGCGCTGTTTCTGACCCGCCGATGCCGACGGGCGAGATCTTGGCTCCAGAACTGACGAACACGTGCAACGTCGTCGTTTTTGAGCCATCTCTTGCCGATGAGAGTGACGAGGATATCTCGGCATATATCGGCGGTATCCTGTTCGAGCGTGCGGCTCCTCTTGTGGCGTCGCATTTCCGTCGTATCACCGTGCTCATTCAGACGAAGGTTGGCAAACCGCCGAAGTTCTTCACTTTCCAGGGTCCTTCCTACGTCGAGAACCGCACGCTGCGGCATGTGAACCCGCCGCTTGCATTCCAACTCGAGTTGAAGCGGTTGTCGAACTTCCGCATCCGACAGCTATTCAGCGAGAACCGCAACATCCACGTCTACGAGGCGAATGCCGTGAGCGACTCGGCGGACAAACGGTTCTTTGTCCGCACGGTCGTGACCCCGGAGCAAATGGGTGAGTCGGACGTCGAGCCGGCTGAGTACTTGCAGAGCGAAACAAATAGGCTTATGAACGAGATTGTCACGGTGCTGCAGATCACGGATACGCGCGGCACCGATTTGAACCACATCTTCATCAACTTCACGGGCAACGTGCAGGTCGATCTGCTCGAGCTGCTCAACACGTTCGGCAAGTTCTTGCACCGGTTCGGAATGCAGTTGTGGCGGCTGCGCGTGACGGGCGCCGAGGTCCGCATTGTTGTGGACAACACGCCGATCCGGGCGTTTATCCACAACGTCAGCGGCTTCGTCGTCAAGTTCGACCTCTACACTGAGGTGAAGAACGACCACGGCGAGATGATCTTCAAGTACATTGGCGAGGGCAAGCCGGGCAACATGCACTTGCGGCCCGTGAACTCGCCGTACCCGACGAAGGAGCACCTGCAGCTGCGCCGCTACAACGCGCACGTCAAGGGCACGGCGTTCGTGTACGACTTCCCGGACCTGTTCAAAGAGGCGGTCAGCCACCAGTGGGGCTCACGCGCGGTCCCGCAGGACGTCTTTGTGGCCAGTGAGCTCACGTTCGACGAGAACGGCGCGAGCTTGGTCGAAGTCGACCGCGAGGCCGGCGCGAACGTTTGCGGCATGGTCGCGTGGCTGTGCACGGCGAAGACGCCGGAGTACCCGGAGGGCCGGCGCTGGCTCGTGGTGTCGAACGATATCACGTACCAGATCGGCTCTTTCGGCCCGCGCGAGGACAAGTTCTTCAACCTGGCCACGGAGCTTGCGCGCAAGCTCGGCATTCCGCGCATCTACTTGAGCGCGAACTCGGGCGCGCGTTTGGGCCTCGCTGATGAACTGCTCGCGCACATCAAGCCCGCGTGGAACGACCCCGAGCACCCAGAGCGCGGCTTCGCGTATTTGTACGTGACCGCGGAGGAGTTCTCGTCGTTGGAGGCGTCGGCGGCCTACACGAAGATCGTTGAGAACGGCGAGACGCGGTACCGTCTTGACTACGTCATTGGTCAGAAGGATGGCCTTGGCGTCGAGTCCCTGAAGGGCTCCGGCCTCATTGCCGGTGCAACGTCGAAGGCGTACCGCGACATCTTCACGATCTCGCTGGTCACGGCACGCAGTGTCGGCATTGGCGCTTACGTCGTGCGGCTGGGCCAGCGCACGGTGCAGATTGCGGGCAAGCCGTTGCTGCTCACCGGTGCCGAGGCGATCAACAAGGTGCTGGGCCGTGAGGTCTACAGCTCGAATCTTCAGCTCGGCGGCGAGCAGGTGATGTATCGGAACGGTGTGTCGCATCTCGTTGCGGCGAATGACTACGAAGGCATTGAGCAGATCGTGAAATGGCTTTCGTACGTGCCCGAGCGCCGCGGGGCGCCGGTGCCGATCGCGGTCAGCGAGGACTCGTGGGACCGCGACGTCGAGTTCACGCCGCACAAGTCGGAAGTGTACGACGCGAGGCACCTCATTACGGGCTGCGAGACGCCGGACGGGTTCTTGAGGGGTCTGTTCGACGAGAATTCGTTCTGCGAGACGATGGGCGGTTGGGCGCGCGGCGTCATCACGGGTCGCGCGCGGCTGGGCGGCATTCCGTTCGGCGTCGTCGCGGTCGAGACGCGCACAACGGAGACGGTGTATCCGGCGGACCCGGCGAACCCGCTGAGCGAGGAGCAGACGATCACCGAGGCCGGACAAGTCTGGTTCCCGAACAGCGCCTACAAGACGGCGCAGGCGATCATGGACTTCAACAACGGCGAGCAGCTGCCCTTGTTCATTCTCGCGAACTGGCGTGGCTTCAGCGGCGGCCAGCGCGACATGTACTTCGAGGTTCTGAAGTACGGCTCGATGATCGTCGATGCGCTCACCGAGTACAAGCAGCCCGTGTTTGTGTACATCCCGCCCACGGGCGAGCTGCGTGGCGGCTCGTGGGTCGTTGTCGACCCGAGCATCAACGTCGACCAGATGGAAATGTACGCCGACGTTGACGCGCGCGCCGGCATTCTCGAGCCTGAAGGTATTGTTGGTATCAAGCTGCGGCGCAAGCGCTTGGCTGTGCTCATGGCGAGACTCGACCCAGAGTACCGCCAGCTCAGCGAGGAGCTCGCCGTCACGGACGACAATGCCGAGCAGGCCGAGCTGACGTCGCGCATGAACGCGCGTGAGGAGCAGCTGCTGCCGATCTACACGCAGATCGGCATCCAGTTCGCCGAACTGCACGACCGCCCCGGTCGCATGCGTGCGAAGAACACGATCAGAGACGTTGTCGAATGGTCGCAGTCTCGCCGCTACTTCTACTGGCGCGCGCGGCGGCGTCTCGCCGAGCACTACTTGGGCGAGAGCGTCGCGCACCTTTACGAAGGCAAGGCGAGCTCTGACCGCGAGGTCGCGGAGTGGCTCGAGAGCCACGGCGACGAGGTGCGCGCTGAGGCGCAGCGCCAGCAGCTGCAGCGCGAGGCCGGCAAGGTCGCCTCGATTGTCGCGAGCAAGGAGGGCCGCGAGGCGCTGAGTGCTGCGCTGAAGGCTCTGCCGAAGAGCGAGCTTGAGGCTCTGCTTAAATAGAATATAATAACTGAAGTATATTGAATTGAGTTTAACCAATAACTATTGGTAGTAGCTTTTTTACCGCTCTATGAAGATGCCTTTTCGGGTCGACAATGTATATCCCCACGTACATTAATTACCTTGTACATTAGTGAATATCGCTGTTATCTGAGCGAAATTTCTCGCACATTCTGACTGATAAATGAACGATACTTGCGCATAATTCCGAATCAAACTGGCCTTCATACGACGCTCCCAGCCAAAAAGGCCTTTATGACTGAACGCGGGGAGCCTCACGTGCTTATATGCGACTCCACGTGCTTTGGTGTGATGGATACGATATCTCCATAAATAGCGTAAATGCTGCGGTAATAGCCAAATAATCAAAGAAATATGTCTGATTGGAAGTTTGAAACGAAGCAGATCCACTCGGGTTGGAACAATGACCCCGAGTCCGGCGCCACTTCGGTCCCCGTGTACCTGACGAGCAGTTTTGCGTTCAAGGACGCTGATCACGCCGCCGCACGCTTCGCACTCAAGGATCCCGGTCCCGTGTACAGTCGCCTGACGAATCCGACAAACTTCGCGGTTGAGGACCGTCTCGCCGCGCTTGAGAACGGCGTTGGTGCTTTGCTTGTTTCCTCGGGCCAAGCCGCGTCGACTTTGGCGATTCTGAACCTCGGCGGGGCCGGGACGAACGTGATTGCGTCATCGTCGATGTACGGTGGGACAACAGCTCTTTTGAAGAACAGCCTTGCGCGCATCGGCATCGAGACGCGGTTCGTTGAAGACCCGAACGATCCGAAGCAGTGGACCGAGCTTGCCGATGACAAGACCACGGCCTTCTACGGCGAAACGATTCCGAATCCGCAGGGTGACATTTTCGACATCGAGCCCATTGCGAAGGCGGCGCACTCGGTCGGAGTGCCGCTGATTGTGGATAACACTGTGGCTACGCCGTACCTCATCCGCCCCATCGAGTGGGGCGCCGATATCGTCGTTCACTCGGGGACGAAGTACCTGACGGGCCACGGCACAGCGCTTTCTGGAGTGATCGTCGATGGCGGCAAGTTCGACTACCAAAAGAACAACAAATTCCCGTACTACACGGAGCCGGAGCTCAGCTACAACGGGCTCGTGTTCGGCGCGCTTGATCAGTCCAAGGAGGGTGGACCCAATCTGTCGTACATCGTGCGCGCGCGCGCCATCGGACTGCGCGATCTTGGCTTCGCGCTGAGCCCGTTCACGGCATTCCTCATCGAGCAAGGAGTTCAGACCTTGTCTCTGCGGATGGAGCGCCACTCCTATAACGCGCTCAAAGTCGCGGAGTACTTGGAGGCGCGTAAAACGCAGGTTGAAAGCGTTAACTATGCCGGCTTGAAGTCGTCGAAGTACCACGCGCTGCAGCAGAAGTACGCCCCGAAGGGCGCTAGCGGGCTGCTCTCTTTCGAGATCTCGGGCGGCCTTGCTGCAGGCAAGGCGTTTATCAATGCTCTCGAGATCCTGCCTATTGTCGCTAACATCGGCGACGTGAAGTCGCTGGCTATTCACCCGGCCTCAACAACCCACTCGCAGCTCAATGCGAAGCAGCTGGCACAGTCTGGCGTCACTCCTAGCACAGTCAGACTTTCGATTGGCATTGAGCATATCGATGATATAATCGCTGATCTCGAGCGTGGATTTGCTGCGGCCGCGAAGGCTAACTAAACGAACGGAATTTGATCCTACATAATCTGGTCGAATGTGGCGAGCCTAAGATCAATGAAAATTTAAGATGTATATCTTTGTTTTGTCCACGCCGAAGATCACAGTATGACCACAGTATGCAATGAGGAAGTACACACGGGTTAAGCATGTACGAAGCTGCAGGAATGGCTCGAGGCATGCAGCACGCACGTGAAAAACATATGGAAACACCAAGAATCGAGCAAATGAGATTCAGATTAAGTAACATTTACTAAACGTGAAATTGAGGAAGCTCTTAGCTTTCGCGAGGCTTTTTGATAGGCGACACAAATAAACCTGATAATATAACAGAAGCTTGGACTCACGAGGATCCTCGAAGCAGAAACCCGAGCCACCTTGCACGTTCTCTACCAAATCCGCGTAGTGAACTCCACTTCACTGGGCATTCTAGGATCCTTGACCCCCACAGGGCTAGGTTGGATATACGCGGCCACGCACAGCTATTATATATACCTTAAAGAAGGAAAAAGACCTCAAAGAAGGACAGCATCGCGCAGTTTTTCCGACACATGATAGTCCCAGTTGCTGGATCCAGGCCATTCACTGTGATTGGTACGGGCTCTCTTGGCCGCCGAATTGCCTTAATGTGGCTGACTCGCGGACGTGAAGTGCGGCTGTACGACACATCCCAGTCAGCTCTTCAGAGTGCAAAATCATATATCGAGAAGACTCTTGCGACGCTGATCGAGCAAAAGGTTCCTGGAGGGAGCCCGGGGACACTCACAATTGGCAGCGACTTGGATAGCACTATAAAGAACAGCTGGATTATCACTGAGTGTGTTCCTGAGAATTTGGAGCTCAAAGTCGATGTTCTTGGCGAGATCGGTTCGAAAATGGAGCCAGACACTATCTTGGCAACCACGAGCTCGCGTTTCGAAGGCAAGGAGCTTTACGGAAAAGTTCCTGAAGAGCATCGCTCGCAGCTCGTCACCACGCACTATTTTTCTCCACCTGAGACGCTAGCTCTGGAAATCATGGCCAATGATTTCAGCGACCCAGCCATCCCTGATCTTCTCAAAGCAGAGGCGGCTTATCACGGATTCCACCCGTACGAGGTTAAGAAAGACTCGATAGGCCTTATTGCCGACCGTGTTTGGGCTGCTATCAAGCGCGAGTGTGTTGCTCTCATTGAGACTGGCGTGGCCGAACCTGCCGAGATTGACGGCTTGTTGCAGGAAACTTTTCACATCCAGCCGTGCCGCCTTATGGACGATGAGGGCATCCAAAATGTGCGCGACATCGAGGCACGCTATCAAGTTGCCTTTCCTAGCATCAAGACCCAGTATAGTGAGAATATCAATTACTTGGACAAGATGCTTGAAGAGCGCCGGCTCGGCAGTCAAGTAAACAAAGGTTTCTACGACTATAAACCTCTTCAGACCCAGGAACGAATCATCTATCTTGACATATTCAACGGATATGTGCGCTCTCGGTCTGTTGACGGACGAGAAGATGTGGTCATAGCCGATGATCTTGTTCACCCGGATGGCGTGCAAATTGCTTCCGATGGCTCTATCTTCGTCACCTGTATGGGCATTCCCGACCAGAATGATGGCTACTTGGTAAGGCTGAGCCAGGATGCTGATCGTCGCAGTTGGTCTAAGGAAGTGATTGTGAAACCCGGCGACACATACACGGCGAAGCAAGTCCAGATCGACCACATAGCTGGCCGCATTTATTGGTGTGACCGTGAGGGTGGCCGCATCCAGCGCTGCAACCTCGACGGAAGCAGTCTTGAGACTCTTTATCGCACAGCTAAGAACGCGCCACGGCCCTTGGCCGCAGAGTCAGAGCACTGTGTTGGTATAGCCCTCGATACTGCTCGCGGATACCTTTACTGGACACAGAAGGGCTCTCCGAGAGGCTGCGAGGGCCGTATTTTCCGCATGAATATCGAGCTGCCTGCTGGTGCGGATGTGCACGCACGTCCAGACGTCGAGACACTTTGGGACGGGCTGCCCGAGCCTATAGATCTTGCGTTGAACTCTGATGGCACAAAACTTTATTGGACGGACCGCGGCGATAACACTCTGAATGTTTCGGCCTTACCTGCTTCTCTTGATCCAGCCCGTTCACCTAAGAGTGCGAAGGATCGCACGATTCTCGCTGACCACTTCCACCAGACAATTGGTCTCGAGCTCGATGAACCGGCTGGCTGCATCTTCGTTGCAGATATACAAGGCGGCTTGTATCGCTTATCCATCGACGGGAGGAAGAAAACTAAACTCGTGGATACTGAGAGCGGCGGCTTCACGGGTGTCTCTCTGATGAAGGCGAAGAAGTGAGAATAAGGCTGACACGCATCGAAAAAAACTAAGTTTAGATATTTCACCCGTAGAATACTGAATCCGAGATCATTTCAGGTGTCGAAGATAACATTTGTGCCGTCCTCGGGCATGTGGGATGCGGCCCTCAAAACACGATAAGGGTTTGACATATCAAGCAGTTCATGCAACAGTGTGACGCCAGGGAATCTCCGCGTCACACACTGTCAAACAGATCTAATGCATCTATGCTATTTAATCCATGGTCTCTATGGCAGCAAAAGCCACTTGGATACAATGACATCAATTTTGAGGGACACTCTTCCTTCTGAAGAGTTTATTGTCCATGCATCAAGTCACAACGAGAAGTTCAAAACTTTTGATGGCGTGAAGCTCGGATCTTACCGAGTGTATCTCGAGCTACTCGATTACCTCGAAAAGCACCCTTCTGTAACTCATATCTCCATTGTGGGGTACTCAATGGGCGGACTATATGCTCGGTGCATGGTCGGTCTCATGGAATCCACTGGTCTCTTTGAACGCCTAATTCCTGTGAATTTCGCTACCTTCGCAACACCACATCTCGGGGCTACACTCTGGGGTCGTGGACTCATGACGTCGATCTACAATGGCCTGGGCCGATTGCTATTAGGACCCTCTGGATTTGATCTCATGTCACGCGGGCCCCACGGCATTCTGGACCAATTGGTGGAACCCAATTCGGACTATATAAAGGGGTTGAAACGGTTCAGAAACCTCTTTTTGTTTTGTAATGCTGTTGGCGATCGCACCGTGAAGTTCTGGACGTCGTTTATCACTAACAAAACGCCCTTTCACAAAACGCATAAATATGAATGCGATCTTGTGTTCTTCACCTATAACAGTGATCCCTACGGCCCTGTGTTTTTAGACATGGATCGTACAAAATACAAGGATATTCCCGAAACTCCAGAACCTACTGAAAGCGTGATTGCTATCTATATCTGGCTTGTACCTGTTGTGATCGCATCGTTGACAATGTCCACAGTCAGTTGGCTGCAGTTACCATTCCTTCTGCCTTACTATAAACGGGAAGTCAGTCGCCGTGCGAGGTCTCTGTTGGCAAAAAATTATAGAGATTTGGAGGCAAATGAGGATCGGGATTCGACTTCAATTGCGCACAATCTGAAGGAGCAGGCGCAGGCAATCGTTGAGGAAGTGCTTCCTGAAGAGGACGCTGTTTTGGTTGGTAGTGTATCAACATCTACACCGCCAGTGCCGTGCAAATCAGGTAAGTTTCTGGACACGTCTAAATACGAGATCGATTTTCCAGCTCCTATTCGTCAACGCATGGCTGTGCTTAATTCGTTGCCATGGCAGAAATTTGTTGTATACGGTAGGGGTCAGATGCACGCAACGATCATCGATAGGCATAAAGAGGGGCCTAATAAAGGAACGGAGGTTCTCCAGTGTTTTGCTGATCTAGTCAGTGGTGAAAAGGTATAATAAATTTGTAGGATGACGGAGATACTAGAAGCTCGGGAGTATAGACTTGGTGATGTAACTATATAGAGATGAGAGCTGACTCTCTTTCATTTTACATACCGTAGACTCGGGTGTTATTATCACACAGGTGGCTCTGTGTGGCATTTGAGAAATACTTGATTTACCTAATTATACATGATGGCTTGGTGTGAGATAGCTTTGATGCATGCGTAGATACGCATTCAGAAACTGAAGAGTGTGTGTTAACTTATCTCACCGTTGTAGATCACGAACATGATAGTCATGTCCATCTACTCGTCTGCAGCACCAGATGCTGCCAGAAGTAGCTGCACGTCACGAAGGGTGGCTGCCTGTAATGCTATCAAAACTACGCCAAGCCCGACTGTGAGAGAAAAGGCAAAACTGTTGAACCATATAAGTCGTGAGAGCATACTCTTGTGAAAATTGCGTTCATCCACAGTGGATTTATCGTCTGCATCGCCCAGATACTCATGCTCATATCTCTGCACTGTCTTCGACATCATGAACTGCGTCTTAACTCAGGAATTGATCAGTTCCCGAAGGCTTTGGGTTTGCTGCACCTACCTATATTGATAGCAGTGGTCTAAGATCAAGGAGCAAAATGAGGGTATGATGTAATGCGGGTATATAGGGTTAAGGCAATGAGGGTATGTAGGGGCACGGCCCAAAATACCGCAACAGGTTCGAAACAACTTCCTCGTTGTCATGAATGGTAACACCATGCAGCGTAACGATAAAAAGTCCCGCGGGAAAAAGGCCGTCACAATGATAGCCTCCACTACCATTACGTTCCTAGCGATAATGTTTCTGTGGGCTGAGTACACAAGCGACTCAGTTCCTCCCGTCACGGCGGTTACTGTACTCAATATTTACAATCTCGGAGCTCTTTCATCTGGGAATATACCGTCTAGGCCAACTCCTTTCAAACTTGAGAGATTGACAACTGCGGCCATCGAACTGTTCGTGAGGAGTGTGTTAATTGGGATAGCTGGTGCTCATGCACTCTTGGTCATGATAGTGGGTCGCAGCTTGGGTTTGTATGTTGTGACAACATTTTTGCTAGCAGCGACCTATATTGTTGGTATCTTTTTCCTCTACAGGGCACCTGTCGATGCAGCAGCGGTCACTGATGACGCAGTTGATAAGGACTCTGAACGTGCAAAGCTCAGTGAAGAGTGAACTGAAATTGCGCTTCGTGGAATGCCACAGATGTACAGTAGCTCTTATTGGCACGAGCTGAGGCAGCCATCCGGGGGACTTCGTGCAGTATGGTGAGTTTCACAAGAACGAATGAAGATTATGTACTTATGATGCATGTATAGAGAGGTCTAATTAGCGGTTGTCTGGGCTTGTCATATTCTGAACCTTCGGAGTTTACGCTTTCATTGGATGACAACGTCGTTCCGCCACCAAACTGGAACTCCAGATCAGAATGCTACCGAAGAGGTTATACGTACTTTGGCTCACTTTTATTTTGAGGGGAACTGAGGGAGTTTATGGTGCACTTGAGGTGCAACTAATTAGTGCGTGCATGAAAAGCATAGAGAGACTCAAACGCCAATCTCCATCCTCTAGATTACAGCCCAGGAATGTACAAAACAGATACTGAGACCCCCGATGGCAATCCTTATTGGAGAACTTAGCATGTTAACTTGAGCCCTGATCTCTATATAGCGTCTTCAAGTACTACGTGGTCACATCGTATGTGATTTCACTCCGCTCAGATCCAATTTTGCTTATTTTGTTCAGGAAAGCGATCGATATCTTCAGGTCTTTCTTTGTAAAAACAGTTCTTGCAGTTTCAGCCTGCTTCTCGAACTGCTCCTTCATGAAAGGAGGTACATTCGTCATAGTCCGGAGTATACTACCGTCGGGACCCATCACGAACACATCATAGTTGTCAACCACATGATAAGAAAGGCGAACTGCTGCAAGCCTTTGTGCTGGTGTATATGATGCGGGGAAGCTGTACCCATCACCAATGGCCGTGACTTTTATAATTGTGTCAGCACTCAGATCGTGCTCGATCAAATTGGACAAATAGTTGAAGGCTTGCAGTCGAGTCATTTCGACAGTGTCATTGTCCTCTGGATCATCCTCTGGATTAGCCTTCTCACTTTCACTTCTCATAGCCCTGTTGCTCACACCAGTGAAAAATTCGTCGAGCCCTTCCTCAGTATACTTTATTCCGAAAGACTCAAATCCACCATGTTCTTCAAGATACTCTCGCATGTGAGGGGGGCCCGGCGTGACGGCTTGAATTACGCTACCGTCTGGAGCCGTGGTGACAATCTTGTCGCCATCGACATCAACACGGGAGAGGAATAAGGCTGCAAGCCGCTGGGCTGGTGTATATGACGCCGGGAATTTGTACCCCGCGTCGCTGTGGCTGCTGACCGGCGCTGATTTCTTGATCTCATCAGCATAAGGACTTTGCTCAATCGCATTACAGAGATAGTCAAAGGCTTGTAGTTTAGTCAACTGCGCAGTTATGACACTAAAAAGACTGAAAATTGTGGCGAGCAACATCTTCACGGTAAAGGACGATGGAACTCATTGAATGTTGACCTCCAAATGCGGCAAGAGATACCCGTATCAAGGAGCATCTCATGCAGATGACGCACGGGAGACTCCGTGCGAGCCCTCTCGAAAACACCGAGGAGCAAAATAGGCGTATTAAGGAGCAAAGTAACGGTGCAGCAGAGTCCCAGACATCAGCAGCACAGGATAAGAAGCCGTTCATACGTCATAAATTAGTATCTAGATTTGTCTACATTTCTTGCATCTCAATGACATCATTCTCCACATCGTCCGACATCTCAGTACTCCACTGGATTAGAACCAGCAGCATTTCCTCAAGATCCTCCAAGGTGAATCTCTCTTCTGACAGCTCTCCGAACTCCTCAAGTCGTTCTCGCAAGCCCGAAGGCACGGGCATTTCGGTATCAACTACAGTGCCGTCAGGAGTCACAAGGTCGGCCCTGTCATTGCCGATCACAGGATAGACCAACACCTGAGCTGCGACTTTCTGCGCCGGGGTGTATGTTGCGGGGAATTGGAATCCCATTTCGTCGCCTATGGACACCAGCTGTATGATAGCATCACTGAATGCGCTCTGCTCAATTGCAGTTGACAGGTACTCGAAGGCTTCCAGTCTTGTCATCTCGATAGAGTCGACATTCTCAGAATCCTCTTGACCGCCTTTCTCCTTCCTACCTCCGAATATTCTCCTAGGATCGATGACCTCGAAATCTGCATATCTGTCTTCCCAGACGTCAATGGATTCAACAAAAATGATGGTCTGTGCTTCGGGGTAATAGACGCTGACAAGATCCATAACTGAGCCCTCCATCATCAAGGAGATCCACATTTCGAAGGTGGTTTCATCTTGCTCGTAAATTGAGTCTTCCATCGCCACATAGCCGTGGCTGCTGTAGTCCCTGAAGTTTTCAGGACTCAGCTCCGCAAACGGCGCGATCTCGCGCAAGGACGTAGCTAGCTGGCTCAGTTGGCTATCGAATTTCTCAATTGGTGCTGCTGCAACCGCGCTTAAAAGCCCCAGATATTTTGTTAGCAACATTTCCACACGGCAATGGACGAGAAGGGACTCCATCCGGGGCGTGCCTTTAAATGTGGTAAGGGGGATATATAAGCGTATCACGGATCTAAGCATGCAGATGACGCACGGAGGGTTCCATGCCAGCCATGGTAGTACGTAGTAAGGAGAACATATTTGAGGCTACGTGTGACAAGAATGTCTTCAAAATGAGGAAGGCCAAAATCGCAGGATTCACTTTTCTTGCATTCCTCGTGTCATCCTCTTATTGGGTGAACTATATGCAGGTCTCACGCTTCTACCCATCGGTGGCGAGGACAACGTATGCTATATGCGTCACAGCGTTTATGGTACATATGACCTTTGTCACCGCCAGGTCAATCTGGTCAGTTGGAATTGTGAAGTCTCTTGAAGTGAAACTGGTGGACTATACTTCTTTGACTGCTTTGTCGAACATCAATTTATGGCTTGCAGTTCCAGGGTTAAGCCTAACTGCCGCTACCGTTTTGACACTACTTTTGCCAATTGCATGTGCGATCTATACGGTATTCACTCTCAAGCCACCGAAAGCCAAAGTTTTGAAGTTGTCCGAAGATGGTGGTGTTGCAATCGAATGGGCCGACATTGTGAGACCAAATGAAGTTCGTGCCATAAGTCCTGAGCCTATTGATATTTCAATCAAGGCAAGAGCATATGGTAGTGCATAAGAGACGTCGAGAAGGCCTGAACGTCTTACTTAGAGCGACAGTTTTCATTACATTCTCTCATACTTCAACTCCATCCACATTCAATGTCAGAGAAATATGTCGTACTGGTGATGATTCATGTCAATTACGTGAGTTCATGAAGAACAAAGTGAATCAAACTTGCATTCATGATAAGAGGAAACCGTCAAGAATTTGATATGTACAACATGATAATCAGACTCCCCCAAAACTTCCATTCTCTTAGTAATCCTGTGAAACAATTTACTGAAATCACGCACACTTTGAGTTGGATCCAAGAAGTTTTATCGACAAGGGACACATATATGCATTCTGTAGCCAGCAAAATTTGGATAGCTATGCTACTTATTAGTGAACCTGAGAACGAGCTGGTAAAGTATTAAAATCTAGAATGTTCAATTTGTACTATCAAGAAGCAGAACAGCGTATTAGGTATTACACTCGATAATTAGTTCGGTGAGTGATACGCGTTGAGTGCAAGGCATGCCGCCTTACCTCACGTACATATTACTGCGTGTAGGGTAGATGCGAGCTATAAAGCTCTCTTCGAAAGAAACCAAGGTTGAGCAGTCATAATGCAGCGATGCGAACGATTTATGCATTTGAGTGTACATCCATTTCTCGGGTATTTGCTCCCTAAGCGACTTTATGCTGACTCTTTACGCAATTCTCTGAAATGTGGGGGTTAATTTGCTTGCATAAGTGCTTGCTATCCCGAGTATACATCAGAGGTAATTGTGCGCACAGAGCAAGAGAATCTTATTTCGTACCGGGCAGTTTGAAACCACAATTTGACGGCCTTAAAGTAGCACTCTACTATCTTTGTCGAGATTTTCTGACATGAGCAGATTTCAGAAGATATTTTAAGGACCTGGAAGATAACTCCATATAGCCTGTATACCTAAGAAGTACTAGTGACCACCAATAGTGGCAGGGCATGCACCAGGTGCAGCCGCAAAAAGCTCAGTGTGGCAGTAGATGCCCTCGTGCGCACCCAAGTATAGCATATCGAAAATCGGCGTAATGGCCCCGAAAAGATCACCCCTAAAGATGGTCTGGAACAGTTGGGAAAGCCCGCCAGCGATAGTATCAACGGTAACGAGCTTGGGGAGATGGCCTGCGGGACCGCTCAAATCTTCAGAGTTCTCGTAATACTCATAGTTCGTGCCATTTTCCGGGTTAATCCACAGCATGTTTTCAGGATGCTCGTATCCAAATATCGGCAAGATGATCCACGAAACCCAGTCTTGCACCATTCCAGACACCCAAATAGATGTCACCAAAAATTTCGTTGAAAGCATTTGCATAGGTAGGATCTCCAGTGCGAACAGGAGCAAAGGAAATGACCTTCGTGACCAACCCAAACTCATTTTGGATTGCCAGAGCACCGAGCTGACAGATCGAGGCACCCATGCTATGGCCAATTACAGTTATAGAGGTGTTCGGGTACTCAGTCACAACGTCTTGAAGTGTTGCCTTCAATTGAGGCCACACTGTCTCGTGCTGATGTTGAAACCCCTGGTGCACCCTGGCAGTGCTGGTGATTCCCAAATTATTATCAGCGCCAACATGTACAAAGTCGATGTCATGAAGCCAATCAGTCCAGCTTGTAGCATTGGTGCCCTCGTAAGCTACGGCAATCCCGTAATCGGGATCGATGTAGACATCTACTCTTTGGGCATAGAGCTCAGCATAAGGCAAAGATTTCAGCAAAGTCGCATTTCCTACTTTGAGCCCAGCTATCGTGTACTCAGATGAGGAGCAGTAGGTATTGTCGACAAGGCCGGCCAAGTACTCAATGTCCCAAGGACTAGATGGAGGTGAGCTCGCAGCATTAGCGCTGGTAGAAAGAGCAGAGAGCAAAAGGTAGTTTGAAAAGAGCATGCTTTATCTCTCTGACGGAACAGCATAAATAGTTTTGAGAGGTCACCTTGATACGCTCATTGCAATACACCATTCTGCTTAGGTTATGGTCCACACCGCTTTTCGTGAATTCCGAGGCGAGCCTTATTCGGGCCGTATCTTTCTTCTCACATCAAGAATTCAGCGAAACCGCTACAAAGAAATAACAGCCAGCGAGTTGCTTGGCTTTCAGCTCATTTTAATAAGACAGTCGTCAATTATAGTTGTTTAGCGAAATCATTGAAATTTGAGGTCCCTACAGTGTTTAGTCCAGAATATGGGTATGCAACGAGAAAATGATTCTACGCATGGTGGATTCCGCACATTGTCAAGCCTCCGTTTGAGCTACGGGGATTTGCTTTATAGCAAGACAAGCAAGACAAACATGCTCTGGCTTCTCGTTTTTTCGAAGGGGTTGTAGGCTTTCGAGCCACATAGTGTTATGCCGATGCCGTATACTACTAGATTTGTTGTCATCATTGTCGTAGTCGCTAGAAAGGAAAACCAGTAGTCTTAGTAAGTAAGTCTTCTTGCATTATGCATTGAACTTTTTTAAATTCAGTCGTATTCATACTTGCACATTCTTCATCGTAGCTTCTTAGTGGCCATAAAACTCAGACTTTTAATTAGAGATACATGAGTTTGTAGTCTTAGCAGAAAAGTGCCGATTATAACTGTGTCGCCAGCCTATTCAAATAGGCTTACTGAAATGAAGATTTGGGTGATAGGTGATAGCATGTTAGAAGGGTATGGGCACGGGAAATGCAAGCACCCAGAAAGTCTTGGTGGTAACTCACTACTACAGGTCCAGCACGGATGAGTCTGTTCAATACGTACCTCAAACACATGCGATACAGGACCCGCAGTCTTGTCACAGATAGTGAGCAAAATATAGAGGGTCCCAATTAGAGTTGATCCGGATAGGGTCAGGAAGTTGCGGTACGAGATGTGAGTCCATGAGGGGGTTGGTCGGGGGATAGCGCCGAACTGGCAGTAGGATACTAGAATGCTTTAAAAACAAGCGAACATGAGGGTTTTCAAATTTTCTTACAAAGTTGGGTGCCGAAGTTCAAGAGACAAAATAAACGTGCTGAATAGGTGGTTGTTTTTGAAGAACATAGCTATAGCTTCAAGATTCCAGTTGCGCATGTACTAAATAAAAGAATACCTGATAATTCGTCCGGGTCCGATGTGACTTGCACCAATGTAATGCCATTGGCAGAGGCAGGAGGGTGCTCAGGATAGCGGTAGCAGCGATTCGGGACCAGATGACTCATCGCGACACTTCACCACGTATCAAGGAGTGGAGTACGCCTGACCGAAACGCCTAGAATTGAACTTAACTGATGAGTATAATCAATCATCTTGACCACCTGGTCTTAACCACGACTAATGAAGATGCATGCATACACTTCTACGTCGATCTACTAGGAATGAAGCTGGAGGAATTTGGGGCAGGGCGTAAGGCATTCCGTTTTGGCAACCAGAAGATTAACGTGCATATCAAAGGCCATGAATTTGAACCTAAAGCCCATACACCTGTTCCTGGAGCACTTGATCTGTGCTTCATAGCAGACATCCCGTTAGACGAAGTGATTGCATTGTTGCAGAAGAAAGGAGCACATATTATCGAAGGACCGATCGATCGGACTGGAGCGACTGGCCCAATTCGGTCAATTTATCTGCGCGACCCCGATCTGAATCTTGTTGAGATCTCTGAGCTAAAAGATCAGGCCTAAAGTATGTGCTAAAGGAGCAGCTTATGTGGCGACTAGACTCCCTGCAAATACATCTACCATTCAGTAGCATTTGTAGCTGATATATATATACTTTCCCGGGATTTATATCATACTTGTGACCTAACGGGTCCACACGCTTTTGCTGAGGTGCATTTGAGCTCATTGAGTACGTCTGTGACGCAACTGTCCAGCTCTTGCTGTTCATACACGTCGCCAGCGTATGTGTCATCATTTGGTATATTCGAATACCTCTCTAGAAGCATCGCGTAGACCTCGGGATCAGTTGACTCTTCAAGAATGACCACACCTTCCGGACCCCATGTGAGCGTTTTCGCCTCGAGGCATTGCTCACTGGATAACATCACAGAAACAATCTTATCTGACAGGGAATAGTTGGCAGGGAATGTGTATTTGGTGTCTTCCACTATCATGCTGTAGATTTCAGTTTCCTGACCAGTTTCGCTTAGCCGTTTCGACAAATACTCGAGACTCTGCAATTCGTCCAATAGCAGTACTGTTTCCTCTGCAATCATGTAATTCCACGATTTTCCGTGTGATTTATTAAATATAGAAGGCGTATGGCTCAAAGCCATAAAGTCACGTGGGAACGGCGTATTGGAAGCAAAGTGACTTGTCTCCTTGTGAATGTTTATGAGTTAGTCCCAATTGTGTCGATAAGGCCCTCTATTATATTTATTGAAATGGTTGTGTACAGTATGCGATTTATCCGACTTAAGAGTATGATGCTACAAAAGCGTGGCAGAAGCTTCCGAGCCACGCGAAGACAGCTGTAAAAAGTATCATACTTCAGCAATTCTTGAATAGTGGCTCAATGGCTAGAAGACCGTTATGTTCTTCAGAGAGGCTCGCCATCGCCACCATGCTGTGAGTCCAGAATGAAATTAAGCGTATCATGGGGCCTAATAAGTTCCTCGAGGGTTTGGAATCCCGCCGGTGTGACTTTTTGAGTGAGACGGAGTCCCGTCATGTTATAGTGTAGGCGTATGGAGGGTCCAATGTATATATAGAGTCGATTCACAGCTCTTTCGATCAGATATCAAATAAACACTCATGGTTCAAATATTCGAATCCTTCCGCCTTAGGCGCAACACTCTGAAGAACCGTCTGGTAATGGCACCTCTAACCAGTTCGCGTGCGCAGTACGACGGTACGCCCAGTCAGTTGGCCGCTGAATACTACGCCGAACGCGCTGGCGTTGGTATGATCATCGCAGAGGCCACTCAGCCATCAGATGACGGGCAAGGCTACCTCGCGACTCCTGGTCTTTACACTGACTCACATGTTGCCGGCTGGAAAAAAATCGTCGACGCAGTGCACGCTAAAGGCACCCCCATTTACATCCAACTCATGCATGTGGGCCGCATTTCGCATCCTGATAACAAACCGAACCATCGTCAAGCGCTTGCCCCGTCGGCCGTTGAGCCGGGTACTTCTATTGTCACGCCGAAGGGATCGCAGGACGTTCCCATGCCGCGAGAAATGACAATCACGGATATCCATCCGACTGTGGCTGACCTCAAGCATGCAGCAGCCTGCGCCATCAAGGCAGGTGCCGACGGCGTGGAAATCCATGGGGCCAATGCCTACCTTCTCCACCAGTTCCTTGCGCCCAGCTCGAACCGGCGCACCGATGAATACGGTGGCCCAATTGAAAACCGTGCACGCTTAGCAGTTGAGGTTGCCAAGGCCATTGCCAAGGAAATCGGTGCTGATCGGACTGCTATCCGCCTCTCTCCTGGTATGAAACTTTGGGGAATCAACGAAGGCCTGGATGCTGCAGATCTCTACCGGTATCTAGTTACCGAACTCAACAAGCTCGGCTTGGGGTATCTGCATGTAAGCCAATACGGCAAGGACGAGGCTCTGCTCGCAGACTTCCGTGAGCTCTGGAAAAACCCATTGATCCTGAATCGGCCAAACCGCCCCCGCGAGCAGATTGGCACTGACATTGCCTCGGGATTGAGCGATCTTGAATCCTACGGCCAAATGATTTTGGCCAACCCGGATTTTATCGAACGGCTGAAGATGAATGCGCCAATGAATAAAGCCGGTCTCAGCACGTTCTTTGGTGGCGATGCACATGGCTATATTGATTGCCGACTTGATATTGATTACCCGGCTCTGCATGGCGCACAAAATGCCTAAGTCATGGTCATCCTTTATAGCTTGTCACTCATTGCCGTAGTCCAAGTATTAGCCAGAGAGTTTGGGTGGTCATCTCTTCATCGGATATTGCATTCTGGAGAAAGCATGCTTCTGGTACAATGGCGACAGTTCCCCGACTCCTTAGCACTTCATATCGGGTTCTCTTTATCTATTTGTCTTTGTATCACTTTGTCTACATCTACCAAATATCTATATAAATGGGGCTGTCCAGGGACTCGATTGATGACTAAGTCTTGACGTAATAGATTACACGTGCATCACGTGGTCAAGTGTTTAGGTCTTTGATACGTACTCCAATCACTTAACCACCAGTCCATTACAATGCGATTCATTCTCGAGGTTGTTGATCGTGCTCTTCGGAGCGCAGGCCCATCATCGAAGACTTCAGTCCCGAAAACGGCTTCCCTGTGAGATGTTTCATTGGCCACTCCTCCCCATATCTAAAGCCTAAAATTTGAAGCTGTTCTGCTTTTCGCGCAATCCCATCGGCTAGCCTAAAACTATTTTTTCCGCAAACGGTTACTTGGTTGTTGCACACAAGTTAGCATAGTGGCTTGAGTTTGTCACGCAATTATTGAGATTTCGCGAGTTGAATGTTGCTCTGGATGGAATTAGTCACTTAAGCGTCATAAGAAAAACTGGACACATCTGCATTCGATATATACCTGTAAATGTCGTTGCATTGTAATTAAAATCATGTAACGGCGCTCCAAATGTAAATTTTAGGTCTATTCAGCTTTTTCAATTGTTAAGTGTTCCTTGTTGCTTGCTCTTGCTCTATTCATCGTCATTATCATTCAGGCCAAGCACATCCATGATATCATTGGTCTTCATGATCATCTCGCTAAGCTCTGTATCGAAATTCGATCCCCTCCTCGACCTCTTAGTCGAAGGCTCAGTAACAGGCAATGGCGGCCTGTAGACTCTGAGAGCCCCTAGTTCTATTCCGGCTAAAATTTCACGGTTTCCACGTGGCTTCCACACAACAGTACGAGTCCCATAACACCTCTTTCCTGACAGAAACATTGTGTACGTGTTCCTGACAGCTACTATTGAAATTTGTAGTAACGCCTTACGCATTTCACAAAAGTACGCGTCATCTTGAGGACACTTTTTGACGGTTCCCCAAAGAAATGAGATCTCCTCATTAAGTTCAGATTTTGAGTCCATCAAGTCCTTGTTCCATATTACATCCCTGAAATCTTTGACAAAGTCCTGGTCAACACTTTCGAGAAGCTGGAAAAGATCCTCCGAGATGCATCTATCTAGTCTTCTTTCTAATTCCAATTCAGAAGCATCCCCACTCAGTCTTAGTACAAGCCACATTCGGCCACATCTGCGTAGTGACTCCACTGTGAACTCCGAGCTCGTACGTGGTCCAATGAGCACCACATTGGATAGTAGCTCTGTGAGAATCCGTCTGATCAAATTCAGCGAAGCCCAATGAGAATGCGAGAATATTCCCACATCGAATACTTTGCAAATCGAGGACGTCTTGAAATACTTCCTGGAAACTGTGCACATTGTATCTCTGCTTGCTGGAGTGACACTACGAGCTTCCAAGCGGCAAAATAACAGCCTTTTTAGCAGATTGAAGAGAGAGTTGGGTGTGCATTGCCGCTGAAAAGAAGCACAACTTCTCCTTTGATCGTCTGTGGCAAATCACCCAGTCCCATGGTGGTCTGTAGCTGTTCCTTTTGAATGGCAGGATCGAAACTATCTTTCAGAATCTCGTCGAAGTCAGGTTGACATGTGTCCTTAAACTCACCAGATAGCCACATGTCAATTAAACGTTCTTTTTCGTCCTTGAGCTCCATGAATTTTTCAAGATGTTCATCTTCAACTGCCTTAGAGAGGTAGGAACTGACCAAGAGCATGATACTAGAAACGGACTCTGGAGGGCATTTAATGCATATACTGAGTGTGTCAGCATCCACATTTACACTGATGTCAAATAGGCAGTTAGTGACTAGCCAGAGTTTGTGATTGATCAGCTCTGCGTAAAGTTTCTGTGCCAGCAATGGATACTTTGAAAACTCTGAGGATCTAATCCCGATGTTGACAGTGGAAACAAACTGGGCAGCCATTGACCGCAAGTAGATATTCGGTGAAATCAAATGCAAGTCAGTATCTTCTACCAACGGCATCCGACTGCCGCCAATCAAAGGGTCAGGAACATTTGTTACAAGACCATCATCACAAGAAGGCTCTATTTTGACCTCCTCCGTGGAGTACTGTAAGTAGAGGTCGGTGCCATTTTTCACAGGGGAACTGCCGTATTCATTGCTCAATGTAACAGCAATGCAGTTATTTGGCACCAAAGACTCGGCACAGAATCTGATCTCCGCGGGGTCGAACTTATGTGGGATCTCTGAATATCGCAAATCTTCTGCATTGGCACCAGCATCTATCTCACAGCATATGTGGTCCAGTTCGACAGAAATGCTTTCCTTCTTCCGAAAACAAGAATAGAATTGCTGGGCCTCCATGATTAGACTTTCGCTAACTTCCATCTGCTTGATCAATTCGATATAACCCATCAAAAAACGTAGTATCTTTGTGGAGTTCTGGCTTCCTTTAAGTGTTTGAGAAATCGAAATGTTCATAGTGCGGAGATTTGAGGCTCTTGCAAGATGTATAGCACGGATCTCCTTTATCAAACCTTCTGATCTCAACTTGTGCTGTAAAGAGCCGACTCTCGAGGTGTTAAAAAAATACGAAATGAACAACACAGATGAAATACTCACATTTTGAGGAAGACAGAAATCCACCGTTAATGATTTTGTGTCATTTCTCGTAAATCCACGGACCAATGTATTTTTATTCGCATCTGATGAGCGATAAGAAGGCCATGTAGAGCGAGTGTGTGTCATGCACTTGGGACTGCGAGGAATCTAGTCAAAATATTTGAGAGCAAGTTGGCGTAGGTCTTCCATCGACATATCTCCTGAGAGCACAAGAGTCATTCTCGAGGGACAATAATTACGGTAAATGAAATCGCGGATTCGATATACCAAATCCCTTCGTCTGAACAAATGAGTTATACCAGCGCCGGGGAAATAAATATCATGGGCCATATGATGACTTCGAATTTCGTCATTTTTCATATCCTGGTAGAAGGCATCACCGCATTTCTTTTCCATATGGTCGATACTCTCTTTCGTGATCACCGGATTGGTTATCATATCTGCAATACGGTCGAGGTACTCTGCAATTGCAAGCTTTGATACTCCTTCGGCTGCCATCGTCTGACGCTCACACACATTGAAATGATTGAACGTAATGCTATTTGCGTCAACGAAATCTCGGAAATTTAAGCATCCAGGATACCGCTCTGAGCCTCTCCAGGTTGTGCACATGGCAATTTCATACAATCCGGTGAGTTCGGGGGCCATATTTGAGTCGCAAGATACAGAAAAAGCGACGTTGAACTTGTCTGCAGTCGGATCACGGATGAAAAAGCATTTGAGTCCATTCTCAAGTGTACAGTTACTAAACTCCCGCTCGTCAGGGATGTATTGGAGCAGTTCGTTCATGATGATTTCAGGCCTGTAATTGTCGATAGGAGGTATCCGGGGATATCCTGTGTATATGACAAATGGAGGTGGTCAGACCGCTTACCCTATTCCCATAAGGTCCGAACGGCACCACCACTCTGGGAGCAAAATAAGCGTATCAGGGAGCCTACCCTATTGAGGATCGAACGGCACTTTGGATCACACTTAACGTGTGATATATGAAGTTAAGACAAGTGTCCGAGTGGAGGACCTAGGATGGCATCACAGAGCGATTCACCTCTGCTAGTGCGATGGCACAAATGAATAACAATCGTGGCAAGCATATTGCTATCTCAGCATGTCTTATTGTCGGGACATCTCTTGCTTTATTTGATGTATGGTATCACGCATTGAAGACCAATCCGTCGACAGCAGTAACTGTGGTTGTACGCTTCACCACCAGTCTTGTCCTATTTGCGGTCATACCGATAGCAGTGAGCGAAATAAGCGAATCAAGAAGCAAAATTCCATCGAATAACTAGTCTCTGTGACGGTATGCAGACCCGGCCTGGTGGGACGGGAAGACCAAGCTGCGAGCCACAACCATGTTCTCGCGGCGCGTGAGCGCGAAAGTTATAACCTCCGCAATATCCACAGCAGTGTGCGGCTCGGTTATTTGTGTACGGCATCGCTCTTGTCCTTATCGCCGTCGAACCGAAGCAGTGAGAACTCGGTCTCCACAGCGCCCGGGTCGACCTCGATGACTCGGATCTTCGTGTCGATGGTCTCCTGCCGCAACGAATCGGTGAAGGATCAGGCTTGCCTTTGTGGAACAGTAAATGGATCTGCCTGGAATCGATACCCACAATCATCGATACGATCTATGTGCTTGGCGACTGCTTATCAGTTGCTACCCTTAGCACCACGATTTGAGTGAAAGACTGCTATCAATACCAAGACGACATCCGATTGGGCGCGATTGCAAGTGGGCGCTTGCGATCGACCGTAACATATGCATCAGCTTAGCATAAGCCCCCATTATATTTACCTAAATTAATTAATTGATGTGCTGTGCGCTTCAATAAGTTTGTCAGGGGCTGAGAATTTTAACTAAGTCCATGCCTAGCGGTTTCATGAAGTCACCCGCATTTTGCGCGACCACTTTTGGTCTAACTTCTCCGCGGTGTCATCGGACCAGACTGCTTGCAAGAAGCAAAATAAGCGTATCAAGGAGCGAGACACAAAGTACCTACAAGCCTTCCAATGATTCTATTCAAAAAATTCAACTTGTTCCTGTTTCAAGATCTCTTTTGATCTGGCCCAAATTTCCGCCCTTTAAATATATTTCATCCGTTGTGGGTTGTGATTACGTTGCGTAAGACCGGCTTGCCTAAGCAGGCGAGATGTTCACAATGCCGACAAAATAACACTCATAAAACACATAGCGTCAATTCGCAGTATAAACCGCACTAAATTTTGCATTACACTGATTAAGCGTTTGAAGCGGGTATCTAGGCGTTCTCGAAAAGATTCTCTAACTGCCATATTTTGAGAGCATTGGGGATTTCAGAAGCATTAACAGCGTTTAATTAATATGGAACTGACCTATCTCACTAGCTCCGCCATCAATACGCTCCCTAGTAGTGATACCAAAGTGGTGCCTACAGTGCACCCGAGTGTGCCAAACAAGGCGGTGTTACCTCCCTCAGGGTCCTATGGATATTTCAGTTTATCGAGGAGCAAAATAAGCGTATCAAGGAGCTGAATAAGACTATTATGCTAATATCAAAAACCCAGGACAGGCAGCCTGATTTTGCCTGACCAAACACTCTCCAAGAAACTCGGAGCGGTTCAATGGTAAAACACGGCACTGTGGCGATTGTTCGAACCACACCAACTCGGTTGTTTTTCGACCCTATCGTGGCGGGACTCGGCGAGGCAAAATGCGCTTTCAGAGAGTTCGAGACGCTGGATGCATTGATTGTGGAGCCTGACTTCGCATCGCAGTGCACCGTGCTTGTCACGCCTGGTGCGCTTGTTGTGGACGCGCGCGTCTTCGACGCCCTGCCGCGCTTGCGCGGCCTCGTCTCGCCGTTTATCGGCATCGAGGGCTTCGATGTCGAGGCAGCGACCCACCGGGGCGTTCTCGTTGCCAACGGAAGCACCTGGCAGAATATCGAGAGTATGGCCGAGGCAACGATCCTGCTGATGTTGGCGATGCTCTACGATCTCGATGATGCCCGCGATCAACTCAGGGCAGGCTGGCGCAGACCCGGCGGCATGCGGTCACGCATGCTCAAGGGACGGACCGTCGGCGTAATTGGCTTCGGACGGATTGGGCAGGCCTTGGCGGCCCGGATCACGCCATAGGATATTTCCTTGCTGGTGTCCACGCCACGCCTGAAAGCGCCGCTGCCACCCGGTGCGGAACATGTGGATCTTGGGGAGCTGGTTTCTCGCAGCGATATCGTACTGGTGCTCGCATCGCTCAATGCGCAAACGCGGGGTATGCTCGGACAGGCGGAACTGGAGGCGATGAAAGAAGATGCCGTTCTGGTGGTCACCTCACGCGGTGGGATCGTGGATGAAACTGCATTGGCGACGATGCTGGAACGGCGTCCCGGCTTCCGTGCCGCTCTCGATGTTTTCGCGACCGAACCTCTTCCAGGGGATAGTTCGCTCCGCGATCTTCCCGGAGCCATCCTGACACCGCATGGACTTGGCCACACGCGTGAATCCATCGCCTCGCCCGCACCTGCCGCGATTGCATCCGTGCTTGACTTCGTCGCAGGAAAACAGCCGGAAATCGTCTGTAATCCGACCGTTCTGGAACGATGGCCTATTGGTTGAGTCATATTCTAACCAGAGTCGCCCTCAGACACACTTCTCTATCCAGCTAAGTGGGGCCGAACCGTTCATCACCGAAGAGCAACTCGCCCAGTTCTCCGCCACTGGCGCACGCAGCGCCACTGATGAGGACATTGCCTCGAAGGCAGGCCGCAAGCTGCGCACCCCCGACGTTGGCGCAACCTCGCTCATTACAGTGGCTGATCCTGGTTATCTGATTATCTGTTAGGCCACTGCGACCTTGCCCTTTTCCTTTCGGAAGACGTGTTGAATCGTCTTGATGAAATCTGGCGGGGGTACTGTCAAGTTGGCAGACATACAGATGTGGAGTTAATCTCTACATATGAAACAATCTACTTCTGACCTCTATCGCGGATTCAGATATCCATCTGAAATCATTTCCCATGCAGTATGGCTCTATCACTGCTTTAGCTTGAGCCTAAGAGAGGTGGAAACCATCCTGGCACAGCGTGGGATCACCGTTTCTTATGAAAGTATCCGTGCCTGGTGCAATAGGTTTGGACAGACCTATGCTGAAAGACTGAACCGTCTCCGTGCAAGGAGTGGCGATAAATGGCACCTTGATGAAGTTTTCGTTCGGATTCAGGGTAAGCTGCATTATTTATATGGCGTGCGGTGGATCAGCATGGAACAACCCTGGATGTGCTTCTGCAATCCAAACGTAATGCCAAGGCGGCCAAACGTTTTTTTCGCAAATTGCTCAAGGGCCAGCAGGCTGCGCCACGTGTGATTATCACAGATAAATGCCGCAGCTATGTCGCGGCGAAAAGGGACATGTCCCCCTATATAGAGCATCGTCAAAACCGTTATCTGAATAATCGGGTAGAGGTATCTCATCAGCCAACCAGACAACAAGAACGCCAAATGAGGAAGTTCAAATCAATGAAGCAGGCACAACGGTTTCTGAACAGACATGCATTCATCCGTGCCTACTTCCAAACATTCCGCCATCGCATATCATCAGATGAGCATCGTACAGCTCTTACTCATGCTTTCCAAGGATGGAACATTATTACCCAAAATGCGTCAGAGGCATGAGGAAATGTGCAAATGTAGCATTTTTTCAATTGCGCGTTGTTAGGTTGACAGTACCGTTGCGACACTTCCAGCAGTTGCTACTGATATATCAAAGGTATGGAAAATACTCGGCAACATTCCAGGAACTAAAAGTTCAGTCAATCCTATCCCAAATGCACCAATGGTCAATGCCCAATGAGAGAGAGGCACTGTTGTCTCCTGTTTATAGTTCGATGAAAATTAATTTCTGAGAGACGTAACGAGATTAAATTCGGGCCACCCCAAGGAGATATAAATAGAAAAATAACCAGCAAAAACTTGTTATGGGTCGTTGCCGGTTACTTGTTTCAAATCTCCGATGACATATTTTGGGCTGAAGTCTTATGCGAGAGTCGGATAATCCGTATATCCATGAGAGGCGCCACCATAATAGGTGTCGCGGTCAGGAGTGTTCAGTTCTGCACCTCTGTGGAATCTCTCCACCAGGTCAGGATTGGCTATAAACGGTTGGCCAAAAGCAGGTAAATCAATCAGTCCCTCATCTACCTGACGCTGGGCGCGTTCAAGTGTTTGTGCTCCAGCCAAAATAAGGGTGCCTGGGTATATGGCTCGAAACTGTCTCACGAAGTCATCATTGATGACTGAATGCCCTGCAGCCCAGTTATCGTTCAGATGAACGTAAACTACCTCTCGTTTGGCCAGTTCCTTCGCCAGATAGAGATAAATATCAGCATTTCCATCATAAACGGGCATATCAAATTGCTGATTGAACGGAGACAGGCGGATTCCTACTCGGTCCCTGCCAATTGCCTCAATCAAGGCATCAACGACGCCGAGTGGAAGTCGAGCACGATTCTCTAATGATCCACTGTATTGATCATGTCTTGTATTTATCACGGGATTGAGAAATTGCTCAAGTAAATAACCGTTGGCAGAGTGGATTTCAATTCCATCAAAATCCGCTTCTATCGCATTTTTTGCCGCATTCACATAGTCATTGATTAGGCGGGGTATTTCATCTGTTTCCAGTGCTCTTGGAGTAGATGCCTCGGCAAAACCAGTCGCACCATCCTGAAGATAAATATAGGCAGTACGCTTGCCACGGACAGGAATGTCGGAAGAACTTACCGGAACAATTCCTTCAGGAAGCAAGGATGTATGAGAAACGCGGCCTACATGCCATAGTTGGGCAAATATTTTGCCATCCTCCGCATGTACAGCCTCAGTAACCTTCTTCCACCCCTTAACTTGCTCCTGGGTCCAAATACCCGGTACATCGATGTATCCCTGGGCTTCTGGAGAAATGGGGGTGCCCTCTGACACAATCAGGCCTGCCGTAGCTCGCTGGCGGTAATAAAGTGCAGTTTCCTCATTGGCAATATAGTCTGGCCTTCTGGCACGGGTCATGGGCGCCATGACAAAACGGTTGCTGAGGGAAATGTTGCCCAGCTGATAACGCGCGAAAAGATTTGTCATACAACAAGAATCTCTCTGTTCAGAATAATATTTTGCATCAAGGAGCAAAATAAGCGTATCAAGGAGCAAAATCTAACTCCGCTCGACGTGGACTAGCTATGCCTCTCTCTGACTACCCCGATGCTGAACGATGGGCTTTTGGCGACTCGCCCGAAATGTCTAACGATCTGTGCTCCCTAGTCATTACCGGCCAAAAAACAGCTACCTGTTCTGATTTGAAAGATTATGAGATTGAGGGTGAGCCTACTCCCTAACCGGGAAAGATTTCTGTTGTCCTTGATGGGTGCGGGACTCCTCGCTGTGCTATTCGAACCATTTCAGTGGAAAGGATCCCCTTTGATCAAGTTACCTCTGAGTTTGCCTATGATGAGGGAGAAGGATATCGGTCACTGGAATATTGGCGTAACGAGCATCAAAGATTTTTCAGTACCAAGCATGGGTTTTATCCAGATATGATGCTGATTTGCGAACGATTTGAGATGATAGAAGTGTTTCAGTAATAGCCTTTTTGTCGGATACCAGGATCTACCAGAGGGAGCACCGTAGTCACGTGCTACGGGCTATATAAAGCACGATGTAGAGACACGAGTAAATAAGTCAGTCTATTAGTATCATAAGCTGCGTTTGAACGCTTCACTTGCCTATGTGATTAAATAGTGGTCATGAAAGCGGCAGAAGTGAATCCTAAGTACCAGTCTAGGATGTACAGGACATCTTAGGGATACTTACACTCCGACAGTTACACTACTATTACATGACGTAAGGAAGAGCGGCACCAAAGACGGCTCCTAACGACCATTGCAACTTGCTAGCAAGATTGACAAGCACCAGTCCCGAGGAAGTGGCTAACGCAGGAACTGAAGAAGCGACCGACTCAGCACTCGAGAAAGTGACCGACTCGGGAGAGGAGCTTCCAGAAGCCAGATCTTGCGACGAACTGGTCACATCAGAACATGTCTCTACGCTGACACTGGTCAATTTAGTGGCATCAGCCTCGCTTGAACTTGCAGACGGGGTGCCCCCTGGCTCAGCAGACGAGCTAGTGCCCTCTGAGAGAAACGAAGTAGTACCAGTAGAGGCTGTCGGAATGTTAGATACTGCGGAAGACGAGACCTGGCTACTCTCGAGAGAGACTGGTGGCACAGAGGAGGAACTGCCTTCAGTTGCCCTTGGAGTTAGACCAAGGCTCGAAGCAAGCGAAGAACTTTCACCCTCAGCCGTAGGTGTAGTTACACTGTAAGACGGCATTGTCGGTGTCACGAGTGTCTTGGCTGAAGTCGGGGTATAAATCACCACTGACGTCTCTGTCCAGTTGCCAACTCTTTCTGTTGAAGTGGCAGTTGAGGTAGTAACACCAGTCCAAGGCAATGTGACAGTTGTAATACGTGACACCCATCCAGATGACCACCAATTAGCTACAGATGACCGGTCAGAGGATGTCGCATATGAGCTCTTAAGCGAGCTGGACACAATGGCACTCGTAGATGTAGTCGGTATCTCGACAATCACCGATGTCGCCACGCCGGTCAGTCCATCATTGTCAGTGTACAGTCCCGTCTCCGTGATTGTTGTCAGCACCGTGCCGTTAATTTCCTGAGTAGCAGTTACGAGAGTATGGGGTGTTGGCAGCGCTACATCGACATAGGTAATCACACCTGTTTGTACACCAGTAATGTAAGGCCACCTGTCAAAGAACGTTGTTGCGTAGCTTTCCGACCACAAAAATGTCGTAGTTGTTGCTGTGGTGACAGGCGTTGGAGTCTCGACATACACTGTTGTTTCTTTGATTGTGGTGTATGAAGTGGTTCCATCTAAAATCAACAGATACGTTGTGTAGGGGCCCGCCGATGTGAAAGTAGAAGTTACAGAACCGGGGATTATGGTGGTGATGATCGGCGCAACACAGAAGGCGCTGTCATTATCGAGTTCAACTTGATAAACATTGGAAAAGTCAGAGGTGATAGTTCCATTGGGGAGTGTCACACTCATCGCCAGTGTGGCTGGCGAATCAGAATAGGCCCATTGGTCGTTAACGTAATACAACAGCATTGGATAGTAATTGCCAGCGGTCAAGTTGACGTATGTCGAGTTGACGTCGGGGTAGATTGGATAGTCCGGGTCCGCACTGTACCCAGCAACAGGAGCATTAATATTGATCATGCCGCCACAGCAACTACCGTCAATGCCGAATAGAAGAAACACACTGGAAGAAGCATTGAGCGTAAATGTGTACTCACCGCTCTGTTCCGCTAGGTAGTACCCAGTCATCTCAACAATGAAATTTGTAACAGTAGCATTGATACCATAAACTTCCCCATATTGAGTTACATTATCGTCGGTGTAATCAACACTAAAGAACACATCTGTAACACCCTCTACCATTCCAATCTCTTATAGAGTCTCTGTCTGCAATTCGTAACAATCAAAAAGATAGGCGAGTGTGTATTTTCTGGGGCAGGGGTTTCCAAGTTGGCAATGAAAAACTCGAAACCAATTCCGGTAACCGTAGCCACCTTGGGGCACCCTGTTAGGTTAGCAGCAACGTGAAACCGGTATTGAGAAGGAGGAACGCGTGAGTAAGCATAGAAACTCTGAGATTTTTGAATGAGATCTAACAAGTATATCTAGCACATATGTAGATATTAGGGTGTTGTTAGTCGAACCCTATTTCTTAAATTGTGGGCTGCCTGAAATTAGGGTGGGTGGAAACGAAACACGCGATAGGGTAGGATCCGTCATACCTGCTGAAAATGCTAGCAGGGTAGGGCCAGCTGAAGTATGCAGGGGGGGCGGGGGGGGGATATGGTGGTCTGAGTCTCTGTGAAAACGGGGGACGACGTCTCAGACGTATGTCTCTTTCGGCATACCAATTTGGCCATGTGATCTCTGAGGAGTAGCAAACGACCGGTTTCAAAGTTGAACATGTGTGGGTTATTTACCGTTTGATACCCTTTTAAGAACATCCTGGTCCTGCTTAGGGTATACGCTCGGACCTGCCAATTTTGTTGTGACCACTTAGTGGTGAGCAAACGCAGAGGGTGCATTTCCGTATCAAGGAGCGAATCTGTTCAGGCCGGGTGAAACTCTAACGATGCGGACTCAGAAAACACCAACCATTTTTAACGGAGCAGAATTACTTGCTCCTTGATACGCTTATTTTGCCCTGGTAATCGCCGATTTCAGTAAACTAGCTTAGCTTAGTAATACACACCAATATCGGCACGGCAATACAGGTCCGAGCGTATACCAAATGTTTGTTCAACTTTGAAACCGATCGTTTGCTACTCCTCAGAGATCACATGGCCAAGTTGGCATGCCGTACAGAAGATGTGCTAAATGCGACCCCCCTTTATCAAAAATCGTCTCACATAGCATATCACCATACCTTTTTTTCCCTGCATACTCTCCGTGCCCCTCTCACCTTCCAGGCCACGGAAAATATTAGGTCATCAGCGCTATTAACGATCGTACCGATCGTACCGATTGTACTTTCCAGCTTGTTTAATGAGCCCACATTCCAGTAGCAGGGCTAGGGTGACTAGATGTAGGTATGGACAGCCCCACATTTAGAACTAGGGCTAAGACGACTAGGTATTCACCAAATCTATTCAAGTAGATCTTACACCGCGGGAAGAACGTAGGAAATCTCTATGTTTATTTGCGCGTTACTCTTTTTCAATGCCTGTTTGGCGCTTGGAGATAACGCAACAGGGTGCCCTGACGTAGCTACGGTTAGCGAAACTGGCTTCAACAATGTTTATCAGTCTGACCAGGATGATGGCAACGTCTTCTGCTCGATGACCTCAACATCAACCACTACTAGTGCTTATGGAACAACTTATCCCACAACATTAACTAGGGGACCCTTAATCGATATCAGAGGAATTCGCCCAGCGGTTTTTTACAACAGAGTCACGACATCCTGGACCGGTTCTGTATACTCTACTTATACAACAACTTATCTGGCGGGGGGTATCATAGAGAGGGAAGTGGTTGTCGAGAGTCCAGGGCCTGTTACCACGGCCACTACTACAACAGTACAGTGGTCGGGCAGCTTCACGTCAACGCTCACTACGACGGTACCTTATACCACTGGTGAACAAACAGGTGTGATGACGTCGGTGATTGTCGAAAAGCCAACCGCTCACACCTTGGTAACGGCGACTCAGGAAATCAGCGGCTCAATTAGCACAACGATCACTGAGACAGGAGCGTACACTGACAGCGACGGCGTGACCGGCGTCGTGACGTCGGTGATTGTTGAGGTTCCAACACCGCACACTCTCGTAACGGCTACTGAGGACATTAGTGGCTCAGTGCTGACAACCATCACGGAGACAGGGCTGTACACTAACAGTGATGGGCTGACGGGCGTGGCGACGTCGGTGATTGTCGAAACGCCAACCGCTCACACCTTGGTAACGGCGACTCAGGAAATCAGCGGCTCAATTAGCACAACGATCACTGAGACAGGAGCGTACACTGACAGCGACGGCGTGACCGGCGTCG